>JAMXBD010001715.1:0-304664 GCA_024138025.1 Combretum micranthum | reverse complement strand
CATTAATATATTTTCGTAAAATTTGACGTACAACATATTCAACAAAAAACTCAATGACTTTGTTCTCTAAGAAATCACAAAATAAGAATTTGGTGAAGATCTAAGCAATTCCTTCATTTTAACATATCTTTTGCAAATTTATCTTAAAACATGTATATAGTAAAGTTACTTGCTAAATACATATTTGCTTGTGAATAATAAAGTATCTATGAATTTCCTTAGGCTAGATAATAGATGAAATGAGTATGGTAGTATATGATCCTTTGCAATACGAACTAATTATTCTATGGTACTTTGGTAGGTGTGCTTGTTTTGTAAAGGTCATGACTGAAGTTGTGGAACCATTAGCTTTTACAAATTTTTAAAACTTTGCATCTTACGAACCATCATCACAACAAAAGGAATAATAAACCAACCTTATATATAATTAAGAATTAATTCAATCCACAAGTGAAGCAGCAAAACTATAAGCAAGTTGGTTTGTTGAATTGTATTAATTTAAGCTAATTGGTAGACGTTAAGTTGTTAATGGGATTGAATTATTTTATATTAGAAGTGAATTAATACTTATTATTAACTTTTAAAAAGCATAATTATAATGAAAAAAATTAAAAAAATTATTAAGATGTCATTATAACATTTGCACGTTCCTATAGTGAGGGTCATTCAGCTAACAAAATAACAAGTTATTTTTAATATTTTGTGTACATGAAAACTTGATCTAGGTAGAAATTGCTCAGAATGAAAGCTTGGATCTTAAGTGTAATTTGGCAAAATAGTACAAATGAAACATAACCTTTTTTTTTTTAATTTGAAAAACAATTGTACAACTAAGTTATCAAATCGATGTTTGACAATACTGTCAACATAAAAATTATTAAAATAAAATGTTTAGTACTATGGATACGTAGAAGAGTATTAAATTAGTAAAATATAGAACTAAATATGGTATTTATTTAGAAAAATTATTGAAGTGGAAAATTGTTTATAATAGATTAAGAAAATAAAATTGTTTACAAATGGAAATTTTGTATATATTACTTAATTCTTTTGTTTAGTTTAAACTGGTGAAGAATGTCTATCTATAAGTTTTATTTTTATTTTTCTTTCTTAAACTAATGGTGGATATCAATTGATTACGTCACAATGTTCTATATAAAAGGATATAGTTACTAAAACATAAGGAAAATTCTATTTGATGCCATCAGTTATTTAATAGCAACTTCATATCTAATTGTGAATGAATCATTAAAATACCTATTAAATTAATTAGATATACAATAGAAATGTACCTTGTAGGGAAATTCTATGTTCTGTCATTAATTTTGATGGAACTGTCTCGTCAACTATCCAAACGACCATACCATATCCAACCATGATCGACCCACTAAAATAGTAATATTTCGATTATTATTTATTTTAAAGATTTGATGTTAACTGACATCTCGTCGATATGACCGTAGAAACTCCCTTACCTTATGCAAGTATATCGAGCAATAAGATTTAAAGATGGCATATAACCATCTCTCAAATTGTGAAACTATACAAGGCCACTCTTAAAGCCCAAATGCTTTCAATTAACCTAGAGACTTCCACAAAATCACACGCTCACCCCTCTTTCACCAGAGAAGATCTCTCTCCTCTCTAGTTCTCTCTCTCTTTGTTCATGTTATCATCAAGAAACCATAATTTACTTATGTGTTTGCTATGTTAATGCAGGTAGAAGAAGCATGCAAATGAGACTACTTCATGTGAGTCTCCAACTCCTGACAAGACTTTCTTCTTAATAACAGGGGTAAAACTCTCTTGTGTATTTCTTTGTATATTTTATTCCTTTCGACTAATCCTTAGCACAAACACATAGATCTACTATTTTTACAACGTACTAAATATGACTCAGTATTTACAGTTGTATTTGTAACTACTAAACTAGTTTGTTACACAATTGGCTAAGGATTATAATCATTTTGTAATAAAATCTTATCCAATATAGCATTGTCACACTCTAGCATTATTCCGTGTACGGATATCTCCCCTTCTAAAAGGAACCTTGTCCGCAAGGTTAAAATCTGGTATAGTTAGTGAATGTGTCTCAATCTCCAGGAGGTTTCCTTAGGTGGTACCCAGACCATTGAACCAAAACCCTTTAATAGGTTGCCATAACAAAAAATAGTCCTAAAATCCAACAAAACTAGTAGAGTAAGCAAGGGCTTGTTATCAACAACCTCTAGAGGTAACTCCAAAGAAGGAACATGAGCACCATAAAGCGTTCTTTAAACAAGATACATGAAAAACATCATGGATCCGAGCCCCTCCTTGTAGTTTGAGTTTATAAGCACAAGACCCTATTTTCTTCAAAACTTCAAAAGGCCCATAATATCACTTAAAAGTTTATGAGTCTTGCCCAAGGAAACAGAATCTGACGGTATGGCTGGAGTTTCACATATATCTCTCCTGGCTAAAATCACACATGATCAATGTTGATCAACATAATGTTTTCAAGTTTGAGCTTAAGTAGATTAGCACGTAGATAATTAATAATTCATATCCGTTAAACAATTCCCTATCAATGGCTTCTAATTTAGAAGCACCTCGAACATTGAAGCCAATGCAGGGAGGTCGACAATAAACCAGTTCAAAAGGGTGTGACCGAATCTATCATGGTAAGGAGTGTTATAAGCAAACTCTGCCCAAGGTAAATAGGAAACACACTTAAGTGGTTATCCATAGTGTAACTTCTCAAGTATTGTTATAAAGTTATATTCATTGCCTCAGTTTGACCATCACTTTGAGGATGGTAAGCTGTACTGGCATTCAACTAAGTGCTACTATGCAAAAAAAGCTCCTGTCAAAATTTTCTCATAAAAACACTATCTCGATCGCATACAATAAATCAAGGAAACACATGTAATTTGGTAAGCATGTGAACAAATAAGGAAGCCACCTTAGAAGCTGTGTAATGAGTGTCAAGAGTTCCTAAATGACAGTATATAGTGAGACGATGCATCACTACTAAAATAACAATGTAGCCTTAGGATTTAAGGAGAGAAGTAACAAAATCCATGTTGATATCTTCCCATATGCGGTCTAGTATGGGTAAAGGATGCAAAAGACCAGCTGGATATTGAGTGGAACACTTGTTTTGTTGGCAAATCTGACAACATTAAACATAATTCTCCACTTGAGAACTCATCTCTTCCTAAAAGAACTCTGAAGCAATCCTTTTATATGTCTTCAGATAGCCAAAATGCCCCGAACAAGGAGAATCGCGAAATTCTGACAATACGTGGGAATAAGGGAAGACTGAGGCCCCAAAAACAAATGGTTATCAATATATAATAACCATTTCTCTACGTCAGAGGATACTTGTATGAATTCTCCTATTGTATGGCAGATATAACATCTTGAAATGCAAGTAAACTCTTGTGTTTGTCTTTAAGAATCTCCACAATATGAAAATGTGGAGAAGACCAAGGTAAACAAGTAGCTTCCTCAAAAAACTATCGTGATAAGGCATTTGTCACCTTGTTATCAACTCCAGCTTTGTAAGTAACTATATAGTCATAGCCTATCAATTTAGAAAGGTGCTTCTGTTGCTCAGGTGTTTGAATGACCTGAGAAAAAAATTTCCTTTAGGCTTCTATGGTCAAGGCGTATAATAAAATGCATACTTAACAAATATTGTTGCCATTTGCGAACTACCTCCACAATAGCATATAATTCCCAAACATAGGCCGAAGCCTTGCATAAGTGAGTAGGCATCTTCTTGCTAAAGAAAGCAATAGGATGATCACATAAAGTAACACAACACCAATTTCAACCCTAGAAGCATCAATCTCCACAATAAAAGTCCCCTGAAATTTTGGCAAAGCCAAAATAATAGCTGATATCAAAGCATATTTGAGTTACTCAAAAGCTTTGTCAGCCTCATTAGTCCACTAAAAAGCATCTTTCTATAGCAAATCGGTCAAAGGGCTTGCCAATGTGGCATAACCTTTGACAAAGCATCAATAATAACCAAAAAGGCCTAAAAAGGCACGCAACTGTTTAACTGAAGTAGGAATAAGCTAGTTGCTCACTATTGTAATCTCGGTAGGTTTTCGTCGAACACCCTTGTGAGACACAATGTGTCCTAACCCCAAAACTACACTTAGATTTTTTCAGAAAAAATTAATGCACTAATATGACTTGAAGCACCTACTCTAAATGATCAGTATACTCTAAAATGGTCTTGCTATAAACCAAAATGTCATCAAAGAAAATGATGACAAGCTTCTTGAGAAATGGATGAAATATTTGTTCATAATGCTTTGAAATGTGGTCGGAGCATTACTCAAGCCAAATGGCATCATAAGGAACTCATAATGTCCCTCATGAATTCGAAAAGCCATTTTCCTCTATGTCCTTTAGATGCATTCATATTTGATAACTCCCTTAAATCTAGCTTAAGAAAAATGGAAGCACCATATAATTCATCAAGTAGTTCATCAATGTCAGGAATAGGAAAATAATTCTTTATTGTTACTTGATTCAAGGCTCATAGTCAATACAAAATTGCCAAAAGCCGTCCTTCTTTTTAACAAACAAAACTAGAGATGGATAAGGGCTGGTATTATGTTGTATGACCCTTTGTTGAAGCATCTTAGACACTTGCCATTCAATCTCATTTTTTGAAAAATGTGGGTATCTATAAACTTTCACATTCACTGGACCTTTACCTTCCTCAATATGAATCTGATGTTGTATATGCCGTAGTGGTGGTAGTGATGAAGGTGCTTCAAACACATGAGAATATTTTCCCAATAAAGAGTCCAATTCTTTATCGCTGGTGGTAATTTTTGATGTGTTAGTAATAACCTCCTGAGCTAAAAATTGAAAGCACGAAGCTATGGCATTCACTCGAAGTAAACATACGAAACTAATGATGAGAAATCTGAGTCAATGAAACTTTATCTCCTTGTAATTGAACTAAAACCCCTTGTTTATAAAACTACATAGTCAAATGTGTATAGTCAATAGTAATAGGTCCTAGTTCTCTCAACCATTGGACCCTCAATACTAAGTTTGTCCCTTGCAATGGCAACACATAAAGAGTATCCACAAAGGATAGACCCTGAATCTAAAATGAGACATTCTCACACTTCCCTTGACTAGTCATCTTAGTATCATCACCAATGAGAACATTGAATGTTGGGGAAGAAGTAACCGTAACATTAAGATGCTTCAATAATCGACTTTACACAAAATTGTCCATACTACCAAAGTCCACAAGAATGTTCACAGACTTATTATTAATAAGACCAGTAAATCGAATAGTTTAAGGCAAGGGATTCCCTGCTAAGGCATGGTAACCGATTGTATAAGCTTCATCAGAATCTGAGCTATATCGACTAAACTTCTCTTCACAATTATAGCACAAGCCTTGCTCTCTTCGAGCACTCATTTTAGTTGGAGATAAGTGTCTGATAGGCAAATTTAGTTTAGATTGTGATACAATAGAAGCACTCTGAGTAGTAGTGGAAGGAGGAAGAGATTCCTTGGAAAATTATAGTGTGTTAGAATTATAAGCAGACTTGAAAGCACTAGAACTCTTGTTGAATGATGGAGTACCTTGAATTTGGATTCATATACCTTGGCCAACCAGATTGTGTGAGTAATATTTGTTGGACTTACAATGAGAACTTCACGACAAATATGATGCTTAAGGCCAGAAACAAAACAACTTAAAAGAAAACTATCTAGTAATCCAAATACTCAAGTAGACAAGGATTCAAATTCAGCTTGATAATTATCAACAGAGCCTTTTTGGGCTAACTTAGATAATGTGCCTTGAACATCATCAAACTCTAAAGGGCTAAAACGAGCCTCTAATGATTTAAGAAAGAGGGGCCAAGTACTAATCTGTTTATTATGATCTATCCATTAAAACCACTTCAATACTTTACCTTTTAGAGCAAAAGAAGCGATGGTTAATTGCTGATCAACAGGTATGTTATGGAAATTAAAAAATTTCTTAGTTTTAAAGGTCTAACCTAATGGATCATCACCATCAAACTTACTAATTTCTAACTTCATTCCTTTCAACAGGCTATCAAGGACATGAACATTCGAAAATGATGAACTGTGTAGAGACTGATTAGTATGATTATGAGAAGAGTTCTTATTCAGATCAACCTTATCTACTTTGCTTTGCAAGGAATTCAAAGAATTTTGAATAGAAGCCATGAGATCTTATAACTGAGTGGTAGTAAGTAATTGTTCTTGAAATTGTACCTGAATGGATTTCACCGATTCAGCAATGGGATAAACCAACGATTGCAATTTTGCAATTTCATCTTGCGATCTAGTTCCTAGGGATGAGAGCACCAATATAACAAGGCCCACTTCTAAAGCCCAAATGCTTTCAATTAACTTAGAGACTTCAACAGAATCACACGCCTTGCCTCGTTCACGAGATAAGATCTCTTTCCTTCTCTAGTTCTCTTTCTCTTTGTTTGTGTTATTATCAAGAAAACACTAAGTTGTACTGATGTGTTTGCTATGTTAATGCGGATACAAGAAGCATGCAAATGAGATTACTTTGACTGAGTCTCCAACTCCTAACAAGACTTTCTTCTTAATAGCAAGGGTAAAAATCATTTTCTACCTTTCTTTGTATTTATATTCCTTATAACTGATCATTAGCATAGACACATAGATCTGTTGTTACAATTGTACTATGTATGATGTCAAGTATTTACAATTGTATTTGTAACTGCTGAACTAATTTGTTACATAATTCGCTAAGGATTATAATCATTTTGTGATAAAATCTTTTTGCCAATATGGCACTTTCCGCACTCTAACATTATTCCGTATAATAGAAACTTATGTGATTATATGGTTAGGACTTAGGATGGATGATTTTAACAAGCAAAAAAGGTAGATGATCAATGATCGAGGAGATTTCAAACATCTACGCAAGCACTAGTTGCTTCAAAGCACTCGATGATAACACAACGAGTAGACAACAAGTGGGCATGTCGGGATAGTCTTTGCATATTTGGCTGTTTATTATTACATACATAAATACATATCATGAGCAAAGCAAGTTCTTCTGGTTTCTAAAATTATTGTCTGTCTGAACCTGTTGGTTTTTGCCAAGAATTATGGTCGGAACAAACGTCTTCCACCTGTCAGTCATTAATCATAAGGCGTTTAACGGGCATGGGACGGGATCAAAACCGTTTTTTGAGTTCAGACTCAAAGTCCTTCCAAAGCAGACAACAAATGAGGTGAAGCCGCAACCTACAACTGGAAAGCGGGAAACCCAATTATTTTTTTAGGAATGTAATAATAGTGGAGTCCTTGAACAGTTGTGGAGGCATTATTTATTCTTATATATGTACTAGCATATGATGCACCTGTGTTGCGTATGTAAAAAAAAATAATAATAAAGAAAAGGTAAGAAGTTAAGAATAGTTATAAAAAAAATAGAAAATGGGAAGATTTTTAATCCAAAAAGAGAGAAAGAGAAAGAGAGAGAATGAAATAACCATCAAAATTGATTAATATTTTTTGACATGAATTATACAGTTTTCTTTTAATATTAATAGATAATCAAACCTTATAGAATCGTAAATGCTGCTTTTTGACGTTTACAGTGTTTGGAAATTTTATTATAGAATAAAAAAGGAGAAACGGTGAAAGGTAGAGGAGTAAGTGGATACAAAAGAAACTTTTTTTCACTTTGTATTAAGTAATATAGAAAGCCAATAAAGAGAAATGTTTCTAGCCTTTATTATTATTATTATTAGTTGGTTTCACATAATATTTAAAGTGGGTTTTTATTAAAATAATTTTCGTTTTTCACTTAAAGTTAAACTACCAAATATAATACTTTCTTCATTTTCATTTATTTCCTACTATTTGCACTGCTTGCATTAACAAGCCCTTCAAAAAAGGTTCAGCATGATCACATTTCACGAGGCAACATATCATTTTTAGCCTGCATGACTTTATTGCAAGCTATGGTTTTCTTTTATTCCCCCATGTTGAGGAATGAGGACATAAAAAGAAGATTTTTTGACAAATTTTCTACGTATACTTTCACGGAGAATCCAATGCTAATTGCTAAGGATGGCTATGTAACCCACCGCTCATTCCATGTGACGCGCGAAAGCTCCTTTAATGATTCCAAGTGGCGATTCCCTTGTCAATGAAGTTTGATTTAGACGACATTATGGGTTGATCGGTTCAAAGTCAACTCGAATCTACGGTTTCTAATTTAAAATTGGTGAAACAAGAATCAAACTCATGGAGCTAATCTGGTTCTCACGATTTGGTTCCAGTCCTCTAAAATCGAAAACCATGAAATTAGAAAAAATTCAATTCTATTTCTTTACTTAATTTAAGTAAGGAAAAGGAATGAAATACTTTGAACTAGAAATAATATTAGATATAATAATAATTATTTTTAACTCATTAGTTAAAATAAATTTTTAGTTATACATTTATTTATATATAATCACTTAACTTTTTAATTGTCATGTTAGTAATATGACACTATAAAATATTCAAGATACAAATAAGTCTCACAGACATAAAAATAAGTCTCACATTAATTAAAAATTGAAAAGTTCAATTTAATTAGAAGTCTATATAAACTCAACAATACACATTAAATATTATAATAGGAAATAAATTTTTACCAATTCTAGTGAAAATAGTTTAAATATTTGTTTTATTATTTATAATTTTATTTTCTTCATTTTTCCTTTCTTTTATTCTTTTTTCTATTTTTGTGACATTGAATCGTGAGAATTGCTGATACTTTAGCCGATTTTGAACTAATAGTTCCAAAACCTCACAGTTTGGGCAATTTTAAGAGGTAGAACCAGCTTGACCCACCAAAATCGGTAGATCCTTAACCAATTTAGACCCATCATCCCAAAGTCGTTTTAATTCAAGAATCGCCGATGACGATTCAGGTCGATTCTCAGTTCGAAACCGAGTCGTGGTGTCTAGTTAAATTCTTACCTCTTCAATTTTCATATCCATCATTATTGATTTTAATATCCATAAAAGCTAAAAATTTGTATGTTTGACCCACTAATGAACATCTACCTGTGTAGCTTTAAAGTATTTTTGTATATATTTCCTGTAATTTATTTTTCTCGCCCTCTCTTTTTTAAATCATTTAATAAATAAAAGAAAACATAAAAATTTATACTTACCAACATTGAGTTTTGGTTGTCTTCCTCACCATGGAGAGATCATATGCATAGGTGTGAGTTTGTGAATCTCCATTGCACCCTTGTGCCCCGGCCCTTGATCAGATAAAGCTGCCCGCCCGAAGCGCGCCCTATGACCCACAACTAAAAATGAGCCTTGCGACGAGACGCGGACATTCCCCATGCTGCGGTTCCCTCCGGTCCGTTCCCGGGTTGGGTTAGGAGAAGATCCGAGCGATTGCCTTCGCGGATCCAAACGCGCTCACAAGGCGCACAATAAGAATAAGACCAATAGAGACTTCATAAGATACCATTTGAGCTGCAGATCGTAATGCTCCTAGAAAGGCATATTTCGAAAAAGTCTCTTTTATCTTGTAAATGAAATGCATTTTTTTCCTTACATGAACTATAGCTAGTGGGATGTTCGACTTTGAACAAACCACCACAATGGTGATCGAAGTGACTAGGTTATGATAGTCAAAGGTGGTTGATGGTGGTGGTTGGTTGAATTTTAGAGTTGCAAGGGAGACAGATTGAAGCTTTCAAACTCGCGCCTTACATCACTAATCATAAAGAAAGTTTGCTACTTTCTTAGGTGTATCATACTAGAAAGTCAGATCTAAATTTTTTCCTTTGTTTTCGCTTTAAATTGAACAATGTTTCTAGAGATATTAGTTTGTCTTATCTATTTCTAGAGAGAGAAATTATTAATCACAAGTATGCTTCTTTCTTAGATTTTTCAACAGTAGATACTCAAATAAGAGTTATTTCTTCTTTGATTACACTTCAAATTCAAATAATTTTTAAAATCTTCCTTCTTCATTTGATATTTTTCTACTCCATAATTTGAAACATCATTTGATGAAAATTTAGGGTTTGATGGACCAACATAAATATGTCTTGTTTTCTTGGTTAGAGGGTCCACTATGTTGACGGAGCTGACAAAATAACAAAGATACAATAGCATGCATGAAAAGTTGAATTAAATTGATCAAAATCAATCTTCATGTAGTTGTTAATTGCACATTTTGCCGAACTTGATGTAGTGAATTTGAAATTTATATTTCAAATCATTACTCGAAGTTTGCAATAGCTAATTTCCAATTAATTACTTGGATTTTGAGAGAGATAATTTTGGTAGCCAATTAAACTTTTCAGGGTTAATGTAATGTAAAACCGCCCATCCATTGGCTTATTTCTAATAAGTATGAACTAACATGTTTTAGAAATAATTTTTTGAGATTTTATCACTTTACTCACCTACCAATGTGAACATGCAATTGCAATACTATATGAGATGGTACTTTCCATTTATAGTGCGATGTATTATAGTTTTTAATCGCTTGTCTTGTGTGTGATTTTTTGTAAAAATTAAAAAAATAGAATTATATCTTCAAGATGCAATTTTACATTAGTGTTTATGTAATTAAAATATATAATTTATATTTAAGCAATTTTTTTTGTATAATCGACAAACACATGTTGCACACCATAATATTCTAATGAAAATATTCTACTTATGATAATTGATACATGTAAGTAATGGAACAAAACACCAGCAAAAAAAAAAAAAAGTAATGAAACAAATCTCACAAGACAAAGTTAACATGTGATAATTTATAATTTTTGAAAAAAAAATCTTATATTATAATTAAAATATATTCGTTAAAATTATTTTTGTTACACGTGACATTCTATTATTGGTAAAAAAAAAAACAATTTGACAAATAGGTCGATACAAAATTATCATAAAAGTATAATTAATCACAAGTCTAACTAAATACTGAAGTTGATAGTATAAAAGTGCAAATGAATAATTAAAAAATGGGTTGAAATTTGGATACCTAATGCCACATTACCCCAATAATTTATACTTTTTGAAGGACATTTCATATTGTAAAAGAAATACACCTATTGACATCATCACGGTTTTGGAACCGCCAGTTTTGGATCTTAAAATTGAGGAACGGACAGAACTGTTTATGGATCCGGTTCTTTGTTCCAATTTTGGAATCATGGAACCGTCTTTAAAAAAATTAAAAAATTAATTTTAATTTTTAATAAAATAAATTTTTTAAAGTCAAAATAATTATTGGATTTAAAAATATTAAATTATCTAACTAAAATTTTTAAAAATTTATTTGGAATGCACATTTATATGTATATAAACACATTCAATATCAATTATAGTTAGTATTATGATATTATAAAATACTCTAGAAGATAAAAAAAAATTACAATGCAAAAAATAGTCTCAACGTTATTAATAAAATAAATTTTGCTTTTAAGAGAAGCTTATTTAAACTAATTATATTTGATTTTAATCTATATTTATTTGTATTGTTGATAATAATATATTAAATATTGTAATAAGTAATAAATTTTATTATTTATATAAATAATTTAAATATTAATAATTATATATTTAATATTTTTTTCAATGAAACCGGGTGGAACAGCCTGTTCCATCGGTTCTAGACCAAAGAACCGTTTAAAAACCGTGAAACCGATGGTTCCAACAGTTCCATAATCGGTTCTGCAACCAACAACCGATCCGGTTTTAATTATGAACTACTGATGACGGTTCTTATTCAGAACTAAACCATGTCTATGTCTAATACCTATTTCATAATTTAATCTTCAAATTCATCTCTTTTATTGTTTGTCTAAACTTGTATATTAGGATGTTCATATCTAAGATATTCAATCAAATTTTTATATTTATTTTAATAGATAAATTCACATAATTTATGGTCCTACAATATATTTGTAAGCTAAAAAGAAAAGAAAAAAAGGTTACTGGAAAATAATTCGTTCTTTTATAATTTAACAAGTAATTAATATTTTACCTAAATAAAATCAATTGAATTTTTCACGCATTCTGCAAAGCGCCTGCAAATAACACCAACTTTTTGACTACCGGACACCCATGTCATGTCACGTGTTGAACCAAGATTTCCTTATTGATAATCCCTTCCCTTCCCACACCCGCGCTTTCAACGGTCAATTACTCGTAAGACGTGAAGGCTAATAATTATAATATTTAATTACAGCTTTACCTCACTCTACTCTATTCCATCCTGCCACTGACATCCGCATCCCTTCGTAACTTTACTAGATTTTAGCCCCAATCATAGCTTTTTGTTCTAATTTTTGTCGCCTTAATTACCGGTAATTAGTAT
The DNA here is from genome assembly GCA_024138025.1 of Combretum micranthum. Classification (NCBI taxonomy): domain Eukaryota; kingdom Viridiplantae; phylum Streptophyta; class Magnoliopsida; order Myrtales; family Combretaceae; genus Combretum; species Combretum micranthum. The sequence goes on along the minus strand of JAMXBD010001715.1, from coordinate 292,270 downwards.
GTTGGACATGGAACTTGCCACTTTGTACTTTTTATTGGTTCATTTTGGCGGGATCCATCTTATCCGACACCGTTCCCTCCATTTTCAATAACCTTTTCCTCAATTTAATGCGTTCCCAATGTTCATGATATGTTTTTGGCTCAAAAAGAACAGTTATGGTAAGTGGTCCCGCAGCAACGGTTCTTCTCCAAAGACTATTTATTGAATGCTCATATATAACTTACATGGTTAATTACAATCACATCTATATGATATCATGTGATTCTTTTTAATTTTTTTCCCTCTTTTTTTCATCATGTATATAATATTAATATACATGGTTTATATATAAGCTGCATCTGGGTCTAACTAATTTGTTAATTACTCAATCTTATCTCAATTTAGTTTGAGCTTAATTTGTAAAAGATTTAGCTCAAACTCAATATTAAACCCGTTCGATAATTTTTAGGCTCTATAAAAGCACAATTTAAGTCAAATTCAATAATCTTTTTTTAAATGAGTTAAAATTAAACTTCAAATATAGCTTTAGTTTAGCTTCACTTACCTTGGCTGCAATCCTACTTTCTAGGTTTAACTTTATTTGATATATTAGAATTACAAACAACTCAAATTGCTTAAAAGGTACTCAAATTAAACTTTAATTTAAGGTTCAACTCGGCTCAAATTCAATTTATAAATTGGTCCAATTCAAGATTAGAATAAAACCCAATAATCTAAATGAGTCGAGTTTGGTCCTATATTTTTCAAGCTTGATATAAGCTCAATCCCACTTAAGCTTGATAGTATATTAAAGATGGCAAACCTAAATTTTCAAAAGTTTAGTTTGGTTAAAACTTAGCTCGCCGCATTTACAACCTTATATATATAATATATATATATTTTAATGTTAAAAGTAAGTTATAATTATTGATTTATAAATTGAGAGAAAATTAAAAAAAAAAAGAATAAAAATCACCCAAATCCTGAAAATATTTTATTCTTTTCAAGCTTATTACAAGTATAACAATTAAAATCCAATTGAATAAAAAGGACCAGCTTCAAAGTTAGTTCACTTTATCTCTATTTTATTAATCAATTATAGGTCGTCACATGACATGACCAATCAATTTATTCTAACCTTATAATTTTTAAAAAATTATATACATATCAAAATTATATTGATACTTATACATAATGCCTTAGTATCATTAAGATTTTTTATTGATACTTCATGATAAATTGCTTTATCTATTTATTTTTTTTAGTTTTTTTTGGGAATTGGTCCTAGAATAAACTTTCTTTTTTTCTTCTTAATTTTTATGATTTTATATATTGTGTTAAATATTGATGTTGTGTAGCTGCAATTCCATGTACCAATGAATAACGAATGAAGAAAAAAAGGAATTCATGGAAATAAGGATGGGGTTTTTCAAGGCGTAATGCACATGCCACGTTATATTTAACCATCTTCGGTGTGTTTTACTGTAAACGGAGTCGAACGGACAAACCAGATCATTTACGCGGAAAATGACGATCCCTTTGCATTTTACTCCTCGTTTTTTGATTCCTGGTCGCACTTTGTATGATTATCCCCAACACCATTTGTTCCACATACTCAGAGCCATGATTTCTTTCGTTTCTGCAGCTTTACATTCCATCATGCCTATCTTATCCATGGTTAAATCATACAAATGATAGCAAGTTGAAAAAACCTAGTTTGAGTTGAAGGAAAACATATTGACAAAAGAAAGAAAAAGATTGGAAGCTAAAATTATCTTCTTTCTTAAAAATGTAAAAATTGATACGACTTGTTGTAGGTGGAGTTAGGCTATAATTATAAAAATTGAGGGCGAACAAAATCCTCTACGACTAGGGCTTGGTTGATTTAAAAGTTATCGAGTTTGAGTTTAAGTCAAAACTTTTGTCGGTCTTAAGTTTAACTCAAACTTGATTCTTGATTCACTTAGATAAATGGATTTATCACGAGTTTACGTTCGCAAATTGAGCTTGAGTCGTGACGAGTTTTCTTATCGAATTTGAAATTCAAAATCAAGCTCAACTTACTAAGATTAACAAGTTTAATTTTGCACTCGATTTTGATTCATTTATAAATCGAACTTGAGATGACTGAAACTTAAAGCAAGTCAAATTTAAATAGCTCATGAGTGATTTGACTTGCGTGCAACTTAAAATATGATAAAAGTTAAATCCAAAAGGGTAAATATGCATAATTAATGAATAGCTAAATAAAATACAATAATTAAGAATAAAAAAGTCTATAGAGGATTTTTGTATCTTAATCTTTCCAAAACTTAAAAATAATATATATGAATTGCAAATATATATATTAAATAAAAAAAATTGCCTTTAATTGTAGAAAAAATGTCAATATGGTACCTGAGCTTTGCATAAAAAGTGAATTTAGCACTTAAACTTTAAATTGATCAATTTAATATTCAATCACACTTTTTATGAATATTTTTTACTATTTTACTAATACTGTTTTTGTTTTTCCCCTAGCATAGAAGAGATAGTCTATTAGTACTAAACAATGTCAAGAGAAGTAGTGAAAATTTAAGAGTGAATTACAGTAGAAGGTCCCAACATTTGGAGATAGGTTCATTTTGAAACCTAACATTTTGAAAAGTTCATTTTGGATCCCACCGTTTGTAGAAGTCGGTCAATTTACGTCTTTAAGGACACGTGTCACCAAGAGAAAATATTTAATCAAACTGAGAAGACTCTTCTCTTGTTAACATATGTCATTGGAGACCTAAATTGACTCACTTCTTCAAATGTTGGGACCTTAAATGAACTTATCCCAAACATTGGGATCCAAAATGAATTTTTCAAAACGTTGGGATCCAAAATAAACTTACCTATAAATGTTAGGACCTTAGTGTAATTTATCCAAAAATTTAATGATACTTCGAAGTGGTCAATTTAATATCTAATTACGCGCTCGTCATGGCTATTTTTACTACTCCACTAACACCATTTGACTTACGTGCAGCCTTAAAATATAAGATAAAGTTAAATCCAAAATGTAAATATACCTAATTAATAAACACAAATAAATAAATGAATAAAATACAATAATTAAGAATAAAATATCTATTTAGGATTTTCTTATCTTAATCTTTCTCAAACTTAAAAATAATATATGTGAATGCAAATAATATTAAATGAAAAATAAATTTTCTCTTTTAATTGTAGAAAAAATGTCAAATTTGGTACCTCACATTTGCACAAAAATTGAATTTAGTACTTAAACTTTAAAGTAACCAATTTAATATTCAATCACACTTTTTATGAATATTTTACTACTTTACTAACACTATTTTTTTTTCCCTTAACATGGAAGAGATAGTCTATTAGTATTGAATGATGTTGAGAGAAGTAGTGAAAATTAAATGACACTTTGAAGTTGTCAATTTAACATCTAATCACACTCATTGTGATGACAATTTTTACTATTCAACTAACATCATTTGTTTTATTTCTTAACTTGAAAGAGACAATCTATCAATGTTAGACATTATTAATAAAAGTAATGAAAAGTCAATGATAGGTTTCCACTTTTATGTTCGTAAAACAAGGCAATCGATATTAAAAAAGTAGTAAAAATTGTCATAAAAAATTAATTGAACATTAAATTGACCATATTAAATTTTAGGAACCAATATGAATGTTTAGCCTTATATATATATATATAGCAACTCATAACCTATTAGTGAGCTTATTTACAAGCCATAATAGTGAGCTTGTTTAAAAGCCTACTTGTGAGCCGATAAAGGAGCTTAAACAAGCTTACTAGTGAGTCTATATTGGAGTTTAAGGTTAGTTTGTTTTAATAAATTAAATGAGTTTTATTTTGAATTCGACTTTCGCTTGTTTACTAATTGAATTTAAGTTTGGTTGAACTTATCAAGTCCAGGTAATTGTATGAACTTTCAAATGATTAGTATATATATTAATATGATTCTAATATAGCATCATTTTTAAAGTCTATCATTAAACAAATATAGCACGTTTATAAATTAACAAAGTGACTAATATCACAAAAACGTAGAACCTCATGTGTGAATAACATGGAGAAGTAATGAGACCCTCCATTTTAACCACATAAAAAGTTAATTCTTATTTTGATTACTTGAAATTTTTTATCTAAGCAATTGCACCTACCTTCTAAATATTTGTTTTGTTTGATTCTTATATTAGAGGTCCTATAATAATATAGATAAATCATAACAACCTTTTTGTTTTCCATAAACCACTAGAGACGCTTTTATAATAATGCTAATGGTGCAATTTAATTCAATGGAATGTTAGGTTAAAGATGGTCTACCTCGGCAAGTGTGCAAAAACTATTGACTAGTGGACAATTTACAATTCTCAAAGAACCAAACAATATATACATATGTAGACAAAGTAACACAAACATCAAGAGAAGCACAATTGCAAGGCACTTTGCTCCATGATAATTAACAGAAAAAAGTGAAAGAAGAGCGCCGTTTATGGCACGAAACTTCAACACACACCAAGTTCACATTTGTATGCGAACATTTTTACTGAAACTAAACCCTATCTACACCTTGACTATTGTGATTCAAGGCTTTGGGGGCTCTAGATACTATGCCCATATGCACCTGGTAGGACCTATATTCACCCACGCTAGGTTAATAAACTATTAAAAAGAAACACCCAGTAAGCTGGAAATTACATTAAAATTAGAAGAGGCAAAGCTTGTGTAGTCGAGTGATATGAATACCAATCTTTCGCCTTGGTAGTTTGTGAAAAAATTAAATTATATTCCTAAACCCAATAAACCATACACCCCAATAATTTGGACCGTTAGATTGATCGAGTCCAAAAAATGGGTGGATGCCAGGAATTGTGGGAGCTAGAGTTGCCCAAAAGAGTGTGCAGATAAGCCAATGCACCAACCAATGGGGCGTTCATATAAGTGGATGGCTCTGATTGCTCATAATCTGACCGTTCATCTGGGAATCTGTCATGCTCATCTGGGCCACCAACTATTGCACCCACTAAGATGTTAGGGTTGGGTGATTCTGAGTGCATGAAATCGAAGCCTGCGGAGCACTGGATCTTTGCTGGATGAGATGCAATGGACGGTAGTGATGATCCCCTGTGGTGTATCCTTCGAGGGTACCTTGGTCCATACCCGACCATGTAGGACATCTTTAATGGGTTATCTCCCAATAAATAATCAATCTGGATAATGTATATTCATTTGTTAGCAAAACATTCATCCTAGTACTAGTTAATTAAAACAAGAATGAATTATGTTTTTCTTTTTTCCCTTTAAATAACATGACTTCCGAGTTTCAAGAGATCAATGGCCCCATTTTATCAATTTTTGTGATATTAATGTTTTTCATTGTAATTCAACTGTTTCAGGAAAAAACATAAAAAGAAAATGCAATTAACCTCTAAAATTTAAACTCGATACATATATGATACCCATACTTTCAAATGTTATTAATTTGATATATTGTGATAAGTCTGGCAATTGATTCGAACTTTGAGTTTGTTACCAAAACAGATTTTAAATTTATTAAAATGTGCTATTAACTTCCCCTAAACCTTAATGTAAACCCTTTTTATGCTATATATTTTTTAAAAAACTCAAGCATTGTTTACAGTATTTGAAAATTTAACAAATAATCCACACCAAAATCAATGTTTTGAAGATTGTTTGTAATTTCTCTAAAAATTTACGATTGCGAATGAGAAGTTTAGTCCGAATTTTTCAATTTTAAATTAACCGGTTTTGTATACAGATAAGAAAAGACTAGGAAGTTTTGGTAAATACCTGTCTCTTGGCGATGTATCGGAGTCTACTTGGGCTAACAGTGGTACCACCACATTTGACAACCATGTCAGCAGAAGTTAGATACTTAGCATATGTCAAGAGCAAGAATGAGGTGGAAGTCACATATTGCATGTTGCCATCACTCATTTTAAACATAAGTCCACCTACACATTTAAGTCATGTGAAACAAAACCAAACAAAACAATCATTACCCAGTATATATAGCGCCGTCAGGCCTGTATTTTTGTTGTTACACATGGAGAGCCAGGGATTGCTGATTGCTACATTTACCTGGTGTGAATTGGGTTGAAGAGAATGAAGCCCCAGGAATGACAGAACATATGAAATTATCAGCATGGCCTTTGTAGTCATGCAGGGATAGAACCTTTTGCACCAAAAACGCCTAAACAAAAAATCACAAGTGTTTTGAGACATCCGTTAAGGCGTTAACTGCACGACATCATTAAATTCAGACACTAATTTGCGTAATCATTGCAGATGAGACATATGCTCAGTAATGATTCCCTGACAGCAACATGGTGTTACTCTTTATATATAGAGTGCTAATAACTAATTGAGAACCTTAGAGAGAAGAATCCTAGCTCCAGCATGCTTGTTGTCCCAACCAAAGGTGTTATCATACTCAGCAGCTCCAAGTGTCATCCCATTAACTTGAATGTATTGCAAGTACATTGGGTTTCTAGTTGCCTTGTGTAACCAAGCTGCCCCCCATAACAGCTCATCCTGTCATTTTTAATGATTCCCAAAATACTACTTTAATTTTTCAGAAATTTTGTAGGATAAATCCACCAACCAGACTATAGTTAAAATATAATATATGTACCTGATAGCCAGAGTAGGAACAATAGAAGGGGCAGACAACTTTCTTCAGGCCATTACTATAATCTCCTCTATATCTATCAGCAAATTGAAAAACCTACACATATGCAAACATATTAATTAATTGGAAAATGTCAAATGGGTCGTTTGTGGCACTTGTTAAGTAATCATATAACAAAAATTTTTACATTTTCACACGCTTGCTTTTTGGTCAAGTACATTAAAATGTTGGGAAGTGACTATTTTTTCTTAATTAGTAAAGTTGAGCTAAGGGACTTTTTTTTCTTAATAGTTAATGATGGATGGTAATGTAAAAGGTCCTGATCTGTCTAATTACCCTAATGGCCCTGCTGACCAAAAGCTTGGAGTAAGTGGGGTCACATCTTCGAAAGACCAATGAGGCAGCAGCAAGAGCAGCAGCAGTTTCACCAGCCACATCAGAGCCAGGGTTATTCTTGTCCACCTTGTAAACACTCCTTGGTGTGTCCATGTCTTCAGGTCTCTCCCAGCAAGCATGATCCTCGTTAGCATCACCCACCTAATAAAAAAACAATACACACAAAGTTAACACCCATAACAGGCAGCTACAAAGTTCACATTTTGGAAGGGCAATGCACCTCCAATTTGTTGTTTTTTTGCTCTTATCTTTCCTCTTGCATTATTTTACCTTTATCTTGAATCATGCCAAACAGAATACAAAGGAAAACAGGGGAAAAAAATGCTAAGTTGCCATCTTTCATGAAGGAACCTAGCAGAAAAAAAGCATTTAATATGTGCCAAATCTCCTAGGTTGTCTATCCAAATCACAGCAATAACAGATGTAAGTAAATCTTTTACAAGGAAAATGTTACCATGTTACTAAAGAACTCATTAGGAACGTTAAAAAAAAAAAAAAAAAGATTTTTCTTTTCGTATTTTCAACAATGTTAAGAGAATGGTGACCTGAACATAAATGGTATCACGATCAGCAGTGGCTTTGAGGAGATAATCAGTAGCCCAACGGATGGCTTCTTTAGCATTTGGAAGCTCTCCTTTCATCATCCCACCAAACTCAATCACACTCCATGAAAGCATTGTGGTAGTGAATGCCATTGGAAATCCAAACTTCACATTGTCCCCTGCATCATAGTACCCTCCTACCAAATCCACCTGCATTATACATTTTACTTCCAAACATCAAACATAAAAACAACAACAAAAAGAAAAAAGAGAAATTGACCCATCACACATGTGTCTCCTAGTGAGTCTTACATGAGCAGCAGAACCATCAGAGAGACCAGAGTCTCTTCTCCAAGTGAGTCTTTGGTGAGGAGGAAGCTTTCCTGACCTCTGGCCTTCAAAGAAGAGTATGGACTTAGTAAGAGCATCTCTATAATTATGACTGGCAAACTTGGGGTGGCGGTGGCGGTGGATGTGGTGGGTAGGAAAATATGCATTGCAGAGCTGAAGTTGAAGAAGAGAAGTGAAGCAACAAGTGATGAGAAGAAGCACAAGGGAAGTTGAAGTAGAAGAAGAAAAGGGGAGAGCCATGTTGATAAGTTGCTTTAAGCCTCCAAAACCCAGTCCCAACCCCAACCCCAACCCCAACGAACGAACCACTACCAACGACCAACCTGTAAAAAGGGGTTGAGCCTGAGGCTCAGGGCTGTATTTATAAAGCTAAAGGCTAAAGCTGCTTGTCCTGTCCACACAGTCTGTCAAAACTGTAACCAAATGTAAGGTAAAGTATGTAACTTCCTGCTTGTGCTTTGCTTTGGCTACAACTTACAAAGACAAACATTATTAATAATTAAGGTCACATATTTCAAGTGTCCCTTTGTTCTTTTCCTCGTTTGCTCAGGTTAATGTCACCAAGCTTACCTGAGTTTTCATAAAATATTTAATTTAGTATCTAAAATTTAAAATTAATTAATTTTATACTAAAAAAACCTTTTTTCTATATTAATAATATTTTTATTAAGTTCTTTTAAGCATTAAATTTATCAATTTAAAATTTTTTGATATATTAAAATTTTTTGATATACTAAATTAAATAATTTTAAAGTTTAAGTACTAAATTTATCGATTTAAAATTCAAATATCTAATTTATAATTTATCACAATCCAAATACCATTCATGACATTACAATAATACCCAAAAACTTATTAAAAGATAAATTAAAAAAATTATGTTTTATATATTTTATGAAAAAATATATATATATAAAATTAAGAGAACGGTCTAATTTTCAATTTATATCTACGTAACATAAAATAACATATTTCTATTAATAAATGGATTGTATGGATATATGTAAAGGAAATTTAACAATATGCCCACTACCCCCATCACTCTCAACTTGTTGAAAGATAAAATAGAGAAAAAAAAAAAAAAAGGGTTTTTATTTTCTCATGCACAGTTACTTTCTTTCATAAAATATACAATTGTTTTGAAGGGCGCTCCATTCTCTAATAAGTAAATTTATGGAGTGCTCGAATTATTCTTCAAGCGAGCCATTGCAACAACGGAATCACTTTTTAACATACCAATAAATTTGAGATAATAGATCATACTACCTAAGGCTCTGGAAGAAAACAATCCAAGCATGCAGATCGAATTGAATCCAACTATAATATCACCTTTTTCTTCAACAGCTTGGTTTGTGGTTATTCATGGCTCAATTCGAAAACCTAAACCGAATTGTATTACATATTTAAAAAAAAAAAAAAAACTCAAACAAATTATTTTTCTTTTATTTACTTTATTAAAAAGATAATTTCTTATTTAGATATATATCTTTTATGAAAATGAAATTAGATTGCAAATGTTATTTTTCGATTGTTATAATGTACTTAACATTCTTTTTTATCCTCTAATGTTATTAACATTCTTTTTTTTTTCTTTTATGTCTTACTGATTGTTTTACTCTATTACATAGTTACTAATTAGTTTATATTGAAATAGCATAATATAATTTTATCGAGCCTAATATATCATTATAGTTATGGATTATTTAAAGGATGAGAATAGTATATGATTATAATTTTATAATAGATAAATTTCTTCCCAGTATAGGTTTTATATATTTATATGGGTAAATAATTAATTTCAAATATTATTATTTGTATTCACGTTAGTAATAAAAAATACGTAATTGAAATATCTCGTTTGAATGTATTTTTATTTTAAGTGAAAAAAAAGGTATACAAACTTAACAAAACCAAATCATAGGCTTAGTTCAAGTATAAATTGGATTGATTTGCACTACGTCTACCCTTAATACTCCTCATTGATTATTTTTTAAAACCATATATTTATATAATTTAAGTCAAAACATTTTCATTTGTCGCATATTTTTATTATATAATTTTACATGGTAATTTACTAATCTCTCTAATATTATTATTTGATCATTTTATTTAAAGAAATAAACTTATCATTGCATTTAAGAATATTAACTAAAGAAAAGAATCATCATTGCTATTTAATCTATATCTATCTATCTATCTAGTTTAAGTTAAAACTCTTTTATTCATTGCATATTTTTAATCATATAATTTTATATGATAATTTATCAATCTCTCTAATATTATTATTTGATCATTTTATTTAAGAAAATAAACTTATCATTGCATTTAAGAATATTCTTAAGAATATTAACTGAAGAAAAGAATCATCATTACTATTTAATCTATATCTATCCATCTATCTATCTATCTATATAATCTAATTGCTATTTAATCTACATCTAGCTATCTATCTAATTTAAGTTAGAACTCTTTTATTCATTGCATATTTTTATCGTATAGTTTTATATGGTAATTTATCAATCTCTCTAATATTATTATTTGATTATTTTATTTAAGAAAATAAACTTACCATTGCATTTAAGAATGTTGATTAAAGAAAAGAATCATCATCATCTATTAATCTTCTATATAATTTAAGTTAGAATCCTTTCATTCGTCGCACATTTTTATCATATAGTTTTATATAGTAATTTATCAATCTCTCTAATATATATTATTATTTGATCATATTTATAATTTAAGTGAGAACTTTCTTATTCGTCTCCATACCCATTTGAAGCAATAATAATGTATAATTATATCATGTTTTATCCCATGCTTATCTTAATTCACATTAAATTATGTAATTTCTCTTAATACTTGGTTGACTAGTTTAGAGGTTTCCACAATATGTCCCCAACAATCTCTTTATATGATATCTATATCTATTATGTATATTTTCATTTTATTATATGTTTTTCCTTTTTGGACTAAGACTTTATATTTCTAAGAAGGTATGAAATTTTACTGATTACATAAGTCTTTTCTTCCTGCAGAGAAATTATTTGAGGATTTATAGTTTTGGTTGCGCATTTTCTATTAAAACTGATAAAAGAACATTCATTAAGATGATAAAACAAGAAAATGGAAAGCTTGTAATGTACCACTATATAAACAAACGTCGTGTAATTTTCATATATTGCAATACTAATTACGTGCAAAAGTATGATTTCCTTTTCATTATATTGTCAATTAGTTGCAAATATGAATATGGGCTTATTCATTAAGCATAACACGAACAATATGTGGGATTTGATAGGTAAGATAAATCTAATTATGATTATCATATGCGATTGATGTTGTAGAGTGATATTATCAAACATCATCCCCTTTATATATAGCTTTTATTTAATTTAAATATGTTGCTTCTTTCATTTTGCAGAGCGTAAGCTATTACATTTGTCAAATTCTATCTTATTATGATTTTAAATTCCATTTTACTATAATTTTTTTCAATTTAATAAGTATAAACTCTTTATTTCATATAATCCACTATATTTTATTTAATATGCAATTTTTAAAGACCAAAACCTTTGCAAATGAGCTATTATAAAGGAGTTCAATAAATTAATTACCAAGTCACTTCAGTATATACATAAAAGTACAATTTAATTTAATAAATTCCCTTTCTAATGTCTCATTTGTTTTGTAGGTATATAGCTATGTTTTCAATGAAGCAAAATAATTATGATTAATATTCATGTGTTATAAACTTCGTAATAAATATTTACAGTATATTAGAGTGTTATTTCATTAATCTTTTGATTTATTTTTCATGTATTTTTATGTAATTTATGCAATGTTTTTAGTTTCTTCCCTCTTCTATCAATCTTGCATGTAATTAACTTCAACTATATTGTTTATTGTAGAAGTTTATTTTCTTATTTAATTTTTAAACCTGCTACGCAGGTGCGTCATTTGCTAGTGTGTGTGTGTGTGTGTGTGTATGAGATAAATTATATCAAAAGGTATTAACATTTGATGGTAAGTTCATTTATGCTATCAATATTTTAAGTGATTAAAAGGGTAAATTAACATTTATGGATAAACTCATGAAAGGTGTCAACTTTGCAAGTAGTTAAAAAAAGGAATCAGTGTTTTGCAAAATGAGTTAAATTGGGTATTAATAATTGACCATTAGCAAAAATTAAGAAATTTAATTAAAACGTTAATACATTAAATTAACTTTGCAAGTTGTTGATATCTCATTTGATTAACTTTGTGAAATACTCAAATGTTGATATCTTATTATGTAATTTCCTCTATATACATACAATTTTTTTTTTTTTTGGCTTGTTTAAGACCCCTAGTAAAAATAATTACTTAAATAAGATCTAATTAAAATTATTTCCAAAATGAAATAGCAAAATGGCGGCTTTAAAAACAAGTTATATGTATAGCATGCACAACAATGCATTTTACATCTTATATGTGCAATATACAATGCCATGTGATTTTCACGTTACAGTGTATATTGCATGAAGGAGACACGATGAGTGTCTAATTCTATATCATCTCTTGTCCTTTCTAATGGCTAAGATCAAAATCGTTAGCAACGATTTGTCATTATTTCTCTCTCTCTTAAAGATCTTCGTTGTTGTATTCTGGCCGATCTTTTTTCAGTTTTGGATTTTCCATTGATTAGGTTTAGGAAGGATGGGTGTCTTATTGCCGGAACCACTCTTTAAAGAGACGATGCCAAGCTTGTCGTTGCCAACGATCTCTTTGTTACCACCAATTACATTGTAGTTCACCTCCATCTAAATCTAAATGTGCTGGATTTGAATCGGGTTTCCTTGTTCGTATACTTTAAATTATGTGCAGAGGTAAATCGCAGTTGAAACTTGCCATATCTATGCAAAATATCAAATCGCAATAAGAAAATACAATATAGGTATACAACATAAACTTTAATCATAATTTGTACAAGCGACTTGTCTATGGAATGGCCAAATCATAATTATAAGATGCAAATTTATGATGAATTTTGGTAAATTTTTTAATAACCCATATATATTTTTTTCTTGTAGCTATTATAGACATGTTCTAAATTCTATATACTTGTACTGCAATTTTAAGAAAATGACCATAGACTTGCAAAAGATTCAAAAACTAAAAATGCAACAACAAACAAATAAACCTTTTCTTTTATAGTATTTGAGTATGGGCATCTCGTATCCCCTAATTAAAAAGGAAAAAAGAACAATTATCATTAAAAATTGCATATTGTGACGACTCACCATTGCAATGGGGTTAGACCCTCCAAGAATGAAGAAAAAATAAAATCGTCAAAACATGTTTAAAAAATTGAATATTTCATTATGATGAGTATTTTTTTTTAAATATATAATGTTAGATATAGTTGAGGGTTAAATGTGTGTGTGTGTGTGTATTTATATAAGAGTTTATGGGTTTAATTATCGTTTGTATTATTTTACTCTTTTCATGTTGCATTTATCGTTTCTCTTCTAGATTGATTTTTGTCTTCTTTGATTCGTTCCTCTTTTACATATAACTAATTAGATAATATTTCATTTATTTTAAAAAAAAGTTAAATACTAAATCCCAATTGCACGCTCTTTACCTGTTAGTAATTGTATCGTAAACAATAACAACATTATCAATACTATAACTTTCACAATATTACCTCACAAAGTATTAACTAGAGATAACAATTTGTGTTACTTTACATACTGTTCTTTCATAGCAATTTAAAATTGTTGGGTTACGGATCCAACTCATATGGGTTTATATCGTAGGAAATCCTATATATATATTACATATATTTATAAGAAGACTTAGAAAAATAAGGAGATTTGTGCAAACAAAGGAGACTTGGATCAGTCCTGTATGCTGCCTTGATATGCCACCGGCATTCACATGTAAGCCATCGGCATTGGGATGTATGCCGTCAGTGTTCAATTTTTATTGAGAATAGCATTATTTCAATGCTGGCTAAATGAGTACAAAGGCTGCTAGTGTTGAACCGGCCTTCAATTTTTGCTAAACACAAAGCGTTTCTAATGCCGGCTAAAGGCCACCGGTGTTGAGTTGGTCTTGAACATACGCTGCTAGCCTTAAGTACCAACGTATGTATACTTGTGCCTTCCTTTGTTTTTTTTTTTTTCTTTATATACAAATACTTCTTGTTTGTCTCTTAAGGTATCACTTTGGCTATCCAGAAAACTTATAGAGAGCTTTAAAGAGAGAGACTTGTTTGTTGTTGAAATCCACTGTTGTGGTAAAAATTTGTGATCCATTAGTATTATCTAGTGAAGAAAAACTATGTATCCCATTATTATTGATAGTGGAAGAATTTGTGCGGCCATCCCGTGGTTTTTCCCCAAATCAAGGTTTTCTACGTTAAATCCTGATGTCTTTTTCTTTGATTCATTATTATCTGTTTATTGTGTTGTGATCGCTACAAGTAAAAGGAAAAATTATTGTAATTATTTTCAAGTTATTTAGGGATTTTTCCTAACAAAGTGGTGTCAGGGCTAGGTTGGAAAAAAAAAAAAAAAAACTAGAGTTTTGTCAATTGAATTGCAAGCATGGTGGAATCATCAGGTACAATGATTAAATTGAATTCATTAAATTATCCTATCTGAAAGTCTATGATGGAAGATCTGTTATATTGCAAAGATCTGTATTTGTCATTGGGCGGTGATAATATGAAGCCATCAAACAAATCTAATAAAGATTGGGCAATGATGCATAGAAAAATTGTCGGTTATATCCAACAATGGGTCAATCACAGTGTGTATAATCATATTGCACAAAAAACTAGAGCTGATGTTCTATGGAGGACATTGGAGTCCATGTATGAGAGGCAAACTACCTTAAATAAAATCTCCTTGATTAAGAGAGTGGTAATCTGAAGTATAAGGATGGATCCAATATGACTGAGTACTTGAATGATTCTCAAGGCTTGGTGAATCAGTTATCTGCTATGAAGCTTGTGCTTGATGATGAGATACAGACACTTTTGTTGTTGAGTTCATTGCCTAAAAGCTAGGAGACACTTGTGGTATCGTTAGTAATTTTGCTCCAGAACGAAAGCTTGTTATTGCAATAGTGAAATACAGTTTGATGAATGAATAAGCTAGAAGGAAATATCTTAGTACAAGTTTTGAGACTTGGGCACTTGTTATGAACAAGCAAGAAAGGTGTGCTAGAAGCAGGAATAGAGGCTCAAATGATAAATCTAATAGATCTAATAAATCCCAGGAAGATCTAAATCAAGAAGGAAAAATATCAAATGTTTTTACTATGACAATCTAGGGTATTTCAAGAGAGAATGTAGACTTTGGAAGAGAGAGCAGAGTAAAGGTAAAGGTGAAGAAAAAGTGAAGACACAACTGCTGTAGCAGTAGATGGTGAGATTGTTATTACCTGAGATGAGGATTGTGTTAGCCTTGCAGGTCATGATAGTGATCGGATTATCGATTCTGGTATCTCCTTTCATGTGATAACACATGGTTAATTCTTCTCAACCTATATTATTGGTGATTATGGCAATGTTAGGATGGGAAACAATGAGACATAAAAAATTGTTGGTATTGAAAATATTGTTTTAGAAATCAACACTGGTTGTAAGCTCATTAGAGATGTTGAAAACATTCTAGATATCTGCCTAAACCTTATATCTGCAGAGAAACTTGATGATGAAGGATATAATACACTTTGGTAAAGAAAATAGAAGTTCACCAATGGTTCTCTCATAGTAGCAAAAAAGAAGTAATAACTCTTTACTTAATGTCAGCTAAACTAAATAAAGAAGATATGAATTTGATTGATGACACTTCAATGGAGCTTTAGAATAAGAATTTTGGTCACATGAGAGAAAGGCTCCAAACACTTGTCAAGAAGTAACTTCTTCCTGATGTAAAAGGTACTACTTTGAAAACTTATACTGTTTATCTTACTAGTAAACAACACAGAGTTTCATTTCAAAGAAATCCACCTGCTTAGAAATCTTGTATACTAGATTTAGTTCATACAGATGTATGTTACATGAAAGACATGTTAGTTGTGGACTTTTACTTTGAAATCCAAAGATCAGGTTTTGGATGTGTTTAAGCAATTCCACACTATAGTAGAAAGAGAAGTAGGAAGACAATTGATATATGTCCAATCAAACAATGGTGGTACATATATAGGATCATGTGAAGAATATTGCAGAGAACATGGATTAAACTAGAGAAGATATTTCCAAAGGCCCCCACAGCAGAATGGCGTTACAAAGAGAATGAATCGAACTATCACATAGCGAGTGAAGTGTATGTTATCTCATGCCAAGTTGCCTAAATCATTTTGGAGTGAAACTATGAGGATAGTTGTCGACTTGATAAATCTATCTCCCTCTTATGCTATGGATGGAGATATCCTTGAAAGAGTCTGGATAGGTAAAGATATTTCTTATGAACACTTACGAGTGTTTGGTTGTAGGGCTTTTGTGCATATTCTTAAAGATAAAAGAACAAAGCTTGATGCAAATGCAAAGCAGTACATTTTTATGGGTTATGCACATGATGAGTATGGATATAAATTGTGAGATCCAGTTGAGAAGAAGATTGTTAGGAGCAGAGATGTGGTCTTTATAGAAGATCAAAATGTTGAAGATATAGAGAAGCCAGAAAAGATAAAATCCTTAGGTGAAATCCTTGTAAATATAAATCTAGTGCCCTCGCTTGAAGATTCTAATGATGGGGGGGAGGGGGGAGATTCAATTGAAGAGCCCCAAAAGCCTCATCAGCAGATTGACTTGAAAAGATCTTTAAGAGAATGAAGACCATCAGTGAGATCCAATTCGAATCAGTATGTGATGTTAACTGATGGGGGAGAGCTTAAATGTTATAAAGAGGCCATGGTACATGAGTAGAAAAGAGATGGGTTGAAGCCATGCAGATGAGATGAAATCTTTGCGTGAGAACCAAACATATGACTTAGTGAAATTGCTTAAGGGCAAGCGACCATTGAACAATAAATGGATATATAGATTGAAGATTAATGAAAATAACTGACAATTAGGGTACAAGGCAAGATTGGTTGTGAAAGAGGTTCGGTAGGAAAAAGGTATTGATTTTGATGAGATTTTCTCACCGGTGGTGAAGATGTTTTCTATTTAGGTTGTGCTTAGTATTGCAGCCAATTTGAACCTGGAGGTTGAATAGCTGGATGTGAAGACGACATTCCTTTATGGTGACTTGGAGGAAGAAATCTATATGGAGCAGTCTGAGGGGTTTAAGATCAAGGGGACGGAATATCTTATTTGCAAATTGAAGAAGAGCTTGCATGGGCTGAAACAGGCTCTAAGGTAGTGGTATAAGAAGTTTGACTCCTTCATGATTGATCAGGGTTACACCAGGACTGCATCAAACAATTGTGTATTCACAAAGAAGTTTGGAAGTAGTGAGTTCATTATACTCTTGTAATATATAGATGATATATTGATTGTAGGCCATGATGCCAATCAGATTCAAGATCTAATGACTGTACTGAATAAGTCTTTTGCCATGAAAGACTTAGGACCTGCACACCAAATTCTTGGTAGGATAATTATTTGTGATAGGAGGAGTTAGAAATTGTGGTTATCATAGAAGAGATACCTAAAAAAGGTATTGCAGAGATTCAACATGAGCAAGGCAAAACTATTTATTCTCCACTTGTAAGTCACTTTAAACTCAATTCTCAACAGTTTCCTAAAAACGAAGTAAATAAAGAAGACATGAAAAAGATTCCTTATGCCTTGGTATTAGCAGTCTAATGTATGCTATGGTGTGTACTAGATCGGATATTGCTCATGTTGTTGGTGTGATTAGTTGTTATCTCTCTAATCTAAGAAAAGAGCATTAGACCGCTGTTAAATGGATTTTTAGGTGTCTCAGGGGCACTACAATTTATTAGTAGCAAACCTACACTAGAAAGGTTTTTAGATATTGGTATGGCTGGAGATCTTGATATAAGGACGTCCACTTTAGTTTATTTGATTACATATGCAAGGAGAGTGGTGTCTTGGCAATCTAAATTGCAAAAGTGTGTTGCGTTATCCACCACTAAAGTAGAATATATTGTTGTGATTGAAGCCTGCAAGGAACTCTTGTGGATGAAGAAGTTTTTAGAAGAACTAGGTTAAGAGCAAGAAGATTTGAGGTTGTTTTATGATAGCTAGAATGCTATACATCTTAGTAAGAATCTAACATTCTGTTCCAGATCCAAACACATTGATGCTAGATATCATTAGATTCGAGATGTATTAGAAGCAAAGCTTTTGAAGCTAGAGAAGACCCATAATGATGATAATGCTTCAGATATGATGACTAAAGCTTTTCTAAGGACAAACTCATTTGTTGCAGATAGATAGCAGGTGTGTTTGCACTCCCCATATAAGTTGGAGAGGGAGTTTGTTGAATTATGAATACAACTCATATGGTTATATATCCTTGGAAATCCTAAATATATTACATATATTTAGAAAAAGACTTGGGAAAATAAGGATATTTGTGCAAACAAAGAAGACTTGGATCAGTCTTGTATACTGCCGACGCTCACATATAAGCTGCTGACGTTGGGATGTACACTACCGGTGTTGGGATGATGTTCAATATTTACCGAGAGTAGCATTATTTCAACGCTAGCCAAATGGGCATGAATGCCATCGACGTTGAGCCGGCTTTGAACGTACGCTACCGGCCTTGAGTGCCAGCATATGTGTATCCATGACTTCCTTTGTTTTTTTTTTTTTTTTTTGCAAATACTCTTTGTTTGTTTTTGGGGCATTACTTTGGCTGTCCAGAAAACCTAGAGAGAGCTATAGAGAGAGACTTGTTCTGTTATTGAAATCCACTATTGTGGTTAAAATTTCTGATTCATTAGTATTATCTAGTGAAGAAAAATTGTGTATCCCATTATTGTTGATAGTGGAAGAATTTATGCAGCGGTCCAGTAGTTTTTCCCTAAATTGGGGTTTTCCATGCTAAATCCTAGTGCCTTTTTCTTTGATTCATTATTATCAATTTATTGTGTTGTGATCGCTATAAGCAAAAGAAAAATAATTATGATCGTTTTCAGGTAATTTGGGGATTTTTCCTAACAAAAATCACATATAGAATGAATGTATCAAACAATCAATGGTTGGCTTAAAAAAAAAAAAAAGAAAAAAAAAAAGGGGACAAATCAATCAATTGTTTGATCATTTATATTGAAATGATATTTTTTGTCCTAGGGTTATGTGCTCAATGTTGAATATAAGAAATCTAAGTGAGCACGGAGCAATTAATAAGAGAATGCATTTGCACGGTTTACCTCAAATAAAATTATAAAATATGTACCTTTATATGGTGCTATTCCTTTTATTTATCTGTAACTTTTTGTAGAAATATTATTTGTCATCTATTTTTATTAATATTAAATCTAAAAAATATTATGATTTTATCTTTTGCACTCACGATCATTTTCAGAACAGTATGAAGTTTCTATTATTGAATATTGGAATATATTGTGATTACACTTGGTAACAAAATATGTATAATAAACACTATAATTGTAATAAGGAGCAATTTTTTTAATGGAAAATAACTTAAACGAGAAAACTTTGATATCTCCGGTCATATAATTTTATGCTCCTTCCTAATCACATCCCACATGCATGTTTAAGTATTGATAGAATTTTCACATTTATAGTAATCACAAGTAAAAATTCTAGTATAATGGGTGAGGATAAGAGGCGAGTCTCTCCTCTCACTTGTAAATAATGCCTTTTTTTCAAAAAAAGCTGATACTTAATGTTTGGAGTCAACTTCATTTAAAGTATCAACATTTCGAGTGGTTAAAAAAAAGTATCAAGTTTATCAAAGTCTATCAACTAAGGTATCAATGTTTTGCAAAATTCATTTAAGACATCATTATTTGTATTAGTTTTTAATTAAATCTCTTTAGATTTCCATCAATGGCCAATTGTTGATACATTGTTTGAATCACTTTTTCAAACATTGGTATATCTCTTGGGTAAATTACACCGAATGATCACAACATTTTGGGTTAAGTTCATTTTATGTCATAATGTTTTAAACAATTCAAAAGATGTCATAAAGTTAAGAAAAGTGTTTTATGAGATTTAATTAAGTATTTCTCTTATTGATACATGTCAACAGGAATGGTGACTTCAATTAACCCACTTCTCTAAACGTTGTAATTTAAAATGAATTTATCCAAAATGTTATGACTTAAAATGAACTTACTCACTAAAAGTTTTGACCTCTTTTGAATTTTTCGAAATATTATGACTTAAAATTATCTTAACTTCAAATGTTGTGACCCTCTGGTGTAATTTACTCTATATCTTTTTTAACTATTCAAAATATTAATACATTAGATAAATTTACCTCTAAACGTCAATACCTTTAATGCAATTTACCATTTTCTTATATAATTGGGATCCATCTTTTAATAATAGATTAATCTCTTGTGTTTGTTTTTCCTGGATTAATAGTTGTTGACTCATTGATTCAATGTTAGATTTTATAACAATAGATTGAGAAATCACTATTATAAATAGATCTTACATAAATGAAGAGAAACACGAGCATTCTTAGAATAGGGTGACATAATTCTTTTGTATTAGATTAATCCTAAGGTGGACCGAAATCAAATAATGAATTCTTTGTAGGATTAATGGGATTCTAGATTATCATTAGTCAGGAAGAGATTATGGTTCATTGATTTAGGGTTAGGGTTTAGTAGTATTGAAAGGGATACTAATCTAATTTGGGAATTCTACAATTCAAGATTTCATTGATCCTTGGTTGACAAAGTTGCGTAATAAATTAATAGTAATTCAATATTAGGCTAAGTCTTGCCATTCAATATCTTTAGAAATAGTAATCTTGATTGAATTAGTAATAGTTATTAGTAATTTTAGTATAATCAATTGATTAATTAAAAATAATTAAATTGATAGGCTAGATAATAGAATAACAATGATTATTAGTACTTAGAAAAGATCATTGTGGGAACGATATCTAATATATAATTCCTATACTATAAACTGATAAGTATATTTACCGGTGATTGTTAGATAAAAATAATATTGGACTTTAACTTGTTAGCAAGCAATCATCTCAAAATACCTCAATATGATGCCAGAAATTCATCACTTTAAAGAGTGTTTGGGTAAAAAAGTGAATGAATTGAAATCTTGTATTATTTTCTAATCCAATATTTTTATAGATATATGCAAGGAAATTTATGGTTTACAGGGTTTAAGGAAAGTGCAGAATTAGGGACTAGCTAGGTTTCCAAGTGGGAACAAATTGTAATATAGCACAACGAGACTTCAATGAGGTAATTGAAAAGACAAGGGAAGCTTACTAGTTGGAAAGGTAAATTTCTTAGTTCTGCTGAGCAACAAACTTTAATTAAATGAAAGTCGGAAGGAACATTAAACTATTATATGCAGGCCTCACATGTCTTTAAAGGAGTTCTTTCGAAGATTGACAAACTTATTCGTCATTTTTTTGGGGGGTCTCACGCTATCAGAAGAGAATATAAGGGGATTACTTAGAATCAAGTAGCAAGGCCTAAGGCTTTTGGGGGAATTAGATTAGCAAATGGGGCATGGGAAAAAAGGAGCAGAGCATGCCTTCTGGGACTGGCTTGGAAATCGAAATCAAAGAAAATTCTCTTGATAAAATTGATCCCTCATAGAAGTATTGCAAATATCAACAGTCTCTGTGCTTCCAAAACTAAGTAAGTCATGTTGCGTACGACAAACTGGGTTAATACTCATTGCTTTAACCAACCACGCAATGGCAAGAACACCTATACAACAACTGGACGGGTAAAGGCACGCTTGCAGTCTTCTCCAAGGTCCTTTAATCTCTTTGGCATACATATTACTACTGAATGAGTATGGAGGATGTGAATGTTTGGAAGGAGGATTTTATTGGATATCCAATTGATTCTCATATTCTGTTTGGAAATGTAATAATGGATAGATTTAATTGACCAAGATGATATTATTGAATATAACCCTTGCATTCATGGAATATTTACTATCAAATCTGCCTATGAATGTCTCACCTGGGAAGAAGAGCCAACTATTTCCAATGTGATGCAGCTTTCACAGGATTTGCCAGACTAGTGGCTCTAAACTCGTCTGGCAACTGTAGTAATGGGTTCATTAGACGTTGTTATGTGGCGTCCCCTCCTCAGGCCAAAGTGTGGGGAATATACGTGAAAATGGCATTGGATGGATGATTTTCTTGCTATATTATTATTTTTTATTCATTGCGAACTGTTAGATTGATTATTGAACCAGATTCTCAGTTGTTATTGCCTAATGTTGCATTGCGCCATAGGGAACTCTACTGATCGAAACCGATAGTGACTCATGATCTTGCACAATTAGTACGGTACTTTAATGGTGATGAAGTGTCTGTAAGTATTCCATTAACAAAAGTTTTAGGCTGTCTTTCTTTGCATGTAAGAAGCACCACGCGTTGGACAAAAGGTGTTCTTTCTTATTTGTTCGGAATTTTGTTGTCTCGGATCAAGCAGCATATATAGCTGCTGATAATGCTATAGATTAGCACAAGTTTTGCATGGATAGGTTATTGCAGATGTTATATCTACTACTAATGCTGTGTTGGGCAACCTTATCCAAATTGGAAATCAACGGAAATCGATAGAAAGAAGGGAGAAAGAAAAAAGAGTAGAAATAAAAATGAGTAAAAGTGAAAATGAGTGAAATATTTATTTTAGGTTTGTTAACTTACGAAGGAAAAGAAGAGAAATAAAGTTAGTTACTGACAAAATCATTTTTATAAAGTAGAAGTAATGTCCAATTTTGAATCCGAACTTTGACAAAAAGATCAATTAGATATATGAACGTTAAAAAGTTTAATTTCATGTTCAATTGAACTTTTCATATCTCTAAATACTACTTTACTTTACAACGTTAAATTGTTGTATGATGCATGTTTATTACTAAAAGAGACAATGGAAGAGAGGTAATATTTAGGAGCACGAAAAGTTCAATTGGGTGTGAAATTTGATTTTTTGGAGTACAGATACCTTACTAACATTTTTGTTAAAGTTGATGTACCAAATTGAGCATTTTCACTATAAAATATTAGTGAGGGGAACAATTTTGTAATTGTTTTTTTGTTCCCACCATTTCCATCCATTTCTCTCTAAAATTAGAGAGAAAAGAAGTGGGTTAAAACATGGAAAATTTTCCACTCATTTCTCCTCCTTTCTATGCATTTCCACCTCAACTTAAATTACCAAACACCATCTTTCTTTATTTCCATTGGTTTTCTTAACTTTTCTTGCATCCAAACACAGTATAAGTTCAACATAACTATCTTCTGCGAAATAGAAAAAAGAAAAGGAAAATAGAAACTGATTCATTTTACAATTTCATTCGATAGAGCCAAATAATGGGTGTTTTTAATTACCTCATAAATTATATAATCAATATTAGGATAATTTTTTACTTTCTTATTTTTTTTTTTAAGTTTCGATATGTGTATCAAGAATCACCATTCATAGCACCACTTTAACCGCTCATCACTTCATTGTAATAACAAATTTACTTACAACCTTATTCCTTATGAATGGCCATTACAACATTCACTTAACCATAGTGTGGATTCCATAAGGAATTTCTATTACAAAAAATATTGAATAGTCATTCCTTTCTCGAACATATAAATGGCAATTCAATGCTGGAATTGTCTTCCTTTTTTTTTTTTTCAAAATACCCCAATTTAAATAAAAAATTAATAAAGTAAAATACTATTGTAGCTCTATTTCATTCCTTAGTGATATAGCCTTATTCATTCAAAGTGAACATGCCATAAATTTGTGCGATATTTCATCTAGTTTTTAATCTAGTAGGTGAATCATTTGTTAGATGTGGTTTGCTATGATGTTATCCCAACTAGCTATATTTAAAGGTTTAGAAGTTTTTTTTGGTCATAAATACCCACATTTAATTATTTCATTTATTTATAAATTAAATTATATTTAGCAAACATACAATTAAGACATTAGAAAGAACAAAATTACATTCAATAATTTTATTTTATGAAATATGGGGATCGGTTTACATTCAAATTTTAATTTAATTTATGTAGGAATCTTTTCTTTGTAGGAGTTCAAAAGGAAAGAAGAATCTTAATTTAAATTCTGCAAAAACATTTCCATACACTAAAGGACTTAAAAGTAAAATGCCATAATGGAGGTGCATCTAGAGGCACAGAGCTAGACATAGGCGCAGGCGAGGTCTAACTTGTGACCTAGCTTGAACTGCTTTCGATAGGTCAAACCTATCGACCTAGCTTGACCATACAGGTCATGACCCATTGGTTAACTCAGTGAGTAGGCGAGTTATAGGCAGATCAAACCCACTAACCTGTCAACCCGCCAAGTTAAGTAGGTCAGAACTACATAAAAAAATAAATATTAAATTTGAAAATGTGAAACATTGTGGGTGATGTGATTTATGTATCTTACTGTGTGTGTCTTTTGTATGTGTGTCAAAGAGAGAGAGAGAGAGAGAGATTAACAGAAAAAAAAAAAGAAGATAAGATGAAATGCAAAGCTGAAAAAACAATAAAGAAACAAGATTTCTTATTTTCAAGCTAATTTTATATATCATATGTTTTATTATATTTTTATTCTTTAATATATATTTAAAAGAACCCCATGGTGGAGAATGTGTTAGAAATATGTGAAAGGTACCGGATTAAAAGAAAAAGTTCATGGGTTGACGGGTTGTGAGTTGACCCATGATCCGCCAGGTTGATCCGGCATGTGTTGGGCTAGTTTCGAGTCATCATAACCCTAACTTATGAACCAAAGGTCCAAGCTGAGTTGTCTTGGTGCCATTGTCTATATATAGCTATCACTGTTGTTGAGGGATGAAAAATAAGAGTTTTTTTTTTTTTTTTTTTTAACTTTACACTTTGATTTAGGTGGAATACATTATCCTTGAACTTTCAAAAACTGCAATAAGTTCTCTAAATTTTTATTAATTTAAAAGATAAATAACATTTGATTTTTCTGAATCATAAAGTTAAACTATTATTAAAGTCTAATTTCAATAAGGCTGAAGGGGTGTTTTTATACCAATATCAAAATTTTAGGAGAGTTATGTGCAACTTTTAGAGATTATTTATTAAATTTATCAAAGTTTAAAGAGGTTAATTATTGTATTTAAAAGTTTAGGAGGCATATATACACGGAAATCAATGTTTTTAGGGTTATTTTATTATATTAAAAGAAAAAAAAAAAGAAAATGGAGAGATTATTTTTAAACACGTAGCTACGTTTCTATGAAGTGTAGAATCCGGGCTGGAATGTGCAGCATTCTTTAAGCCTGTACCAAGTATTTCATTGACACTTGTTATTAAGATTTCATCCATCACGTACACACCCGACAAGCTAGTATTTAATGCATTTTCAATTCCATGATTAAGATCCGATGTCTTTGATTTTTGTATAATTTAATATCGTAACTTTTGAGTTTTAAATAGCTATAAATCCATAGATATGTTCTTCACCAAAATTTAATGGGTATTGTCACTACAGAGTTGAAGTTTGTCAAAATCAATTCCTTCATAATGGCCTCATATTATTTTTTCTAAGTTAGTTTTCTATTACAATTAGTTTGTAATGATGGAAAAAAAATGAAAGTACAGAAATTTAACCGTATACAATTATTGTGTGATGCCTCAAATGCAAAGGACTAAACCTATTCGTCCCATGCTTAGTTAAAGGATGTAAGATTTTTTCTTTTCCTTCATATTCTTTTATAATATCATAAAAAAATTTACTCGAAACAAGATTATATTACTTGAACTAGATATAGTTATACATATACTATTGCAAGTGCTAATCCATTGGTAGATAAAGTGCCATAGCACGATTGACCTACATACATAAAACTCAGTTAATAAAGTGCCAGAAGATTGTCCGACGCAGTCACTTCGATGCTTTAGTTAGCATACCTATATTTTTAGGGATGATGATCTATTTATAGTTTGTGAACATGTCTCAATTGAGGGCTCATGAGATTTTGCTTTACGTGATCTTGGGCCCATAAGGAGGCGGGTAGCCTTGGACCTAAACTGGTCCTCTCGTAGGGTGGAGGTGATTGAGTTTGAAGTTATTTCCCTTGAGAAGATTGTAGAGGGACATGGAGGCTTTATCCTCAGTATTTGTGTAGCTGGAAAGCAATGTTGAGCCAGAAACCGAGATCCTTGCCAGATTGAGGTCTGTGAGGGACTTCAATGTGGGACTAAGATACTTGTATCGTGGAGGCCTCATAGGCAAGGGAACCTTAAGGAGCTTTTTCGGCATAATTGCTTGTAAGGCTCTTTTTTGGGTCCATTAGCTCGTAAAGAGATGTTGGGCATGCTAAACTATGGTAAGATATTTTCTATTAATACTTACCAAATCACATAACATAGTAATTTTGATTACAATAAGTAACTACATAATTAGTATTCATCACAAAATGGTCATAAAACTATACCATGTATGTCATTTTCTAGAAATTAATTATATTAATTAAGATGTGGTCATGACCTTAAATTCATTAAGATTAGATGTGGAGTTCTGGTTTACTTATGGGAGTTTTCATGTCATAATTTCTAATCAACCATGTTTTACTGTTTTATCTAATTATTAATTTATTACGTTTCTCTTTCCCAGTCTATTATGCTAAGTTTTTGAATAGAAAGTCTCTGAGATGAGGATTTCTTCCAGGTTTGATATTGCATTTATTATGAAGTTTTACATTTCTAGGTGTTGTAATTATTTTAAATTTTATCTATCTGTGTAAAACTGAATACTTGGAGTTTCGTAGCTTACTTGATAACATATTTCGTAGGGTTTTCTTCATCCTTCTAGAAGTTTATTTATTTTTTATTAATTCAATAAAGATGAATTTATTAACATCAGTTAATTTTATTAATATAAGATAATTAGCAAATAAAGGAAGATTCAAAATACAAGACCGAATCAAATAGACAAATACATCTCTTCAAGAAAAATATGTTTTACATATAAGGGATCAACACAACAACAAAAAAAAAAAAAAAAAAAGAAAAAAAAAACAAAGAAAGGAAAAATATACTAAAAAGACCACTTATACTGAATGTTTCTAGTTGGACTTTTTTTCTTTTTTTTTTTTTTTTTTTTTTTTTTTTTGTGGCTAGGAATCCTACCACTTTAATATGTTAGATTTTTTGCCACAGAGAATGTATAGAGTTTAGCTACCTCTTGAAACAACTTGAAAGTAGCATATTGCACTTATTACTAAAACCTAATATTTTATCATGACATTGGTGTTATCATCATGCACCAGGATTTATATTTTGGATTAATGAGTATATACTTACATTAAGTAGGATAAGCAGGATAATTACAAGTTAGTAAATCAATTCAAATAGATTACATAGAAATAGTATAAGTAGCATATTAGGATATGTAAGATGTTCGTCCACTACATCAATAAGCAAAAATCTTCTTCCAAAAATCTATCTTTTATCACTATTTTTCTTATGCCCTATATTTATTTTCTAGAAACTTCTACGATCCCACCAAAGGATTGTACTGCCATTAATATAAAATTAAATTAGTTATAAGAAAATAAATGCAAAAACATTTAAGAAATTTAATCACAGATGGAAAAAATCTGAACCGTTTATTTATGTGATAGGACCAATGTCGTTGTAACCACTATTGAATAATAGAATTTTCCTTATTTTCTAAATGATTTAGATGATTAAGTTTTCACCTAAGTGTTGGAGACTTGGAGTTAGTAGATCTATTAACAATTAACCCTTTAATAAGATTATATTGATTCAGTACTTCGATAATTGTAGTTAACATTTTGTTATCCATAAGGTTGAATGCTGGGTATAATTATTTGTGGGCCTGTGGCGTGTGACATTGTGAAGGTATGCTTGTCAGGCACATGGAACACAAAATTATTTGCTTAACATTGTAAGGCCTTCTTTAGGCTATTCAATGATAAATCGATGCGTTTCCACTTTTAATCGCTCTTTTTGCTTAAAAGTTCAATAATGCTAAGCAAAAAAGGAGCAAAGAGGACCCAAAAGCATGCTTGCCAGAGGAGAAAAAAAAAGTTTGTGAGTTCATACACGAGTCCATTTCATATGGGAACCAAGGTTGGATAATGGAGATTCAGAATTGAATTATTGAACGAAAAGCATATAAATATTTTCAAATCCAATATCTTCAACTCAAAAAACTAAAAAAGAAAAGCCAAACTTTAGTCACTGTAGATCATTAAGGGAAAAAAACAAAAGTTGGACAATAACTAAGAATCCATTGAAAAAATACAGATTGAGGTGTCAATAGATCGTTCATTATATAGATATTATAACTTAATTATTTTAAAATTTTTTAATTTTTTTACTATTTTATATATTAAAATTTTATTAATACTTACTAGCATGCGTGGCAATGCAAGATCTAGGAATGTCTTTTTCGTATTCTTGAGCGGATGTTTTGGGAAGTGGGCTTGCTCATAAGCTCATGTGCAAATTCTGAAACGGTTGGGACTCAAGCACATGCAAAAGTCATTATAACACGTTCTTCTTCTTCTTCCCTAGACTTTATCTTGCAGCTGGCAGATTTCATAAGTCAAACTGATAAATAGAAAAGCTGACTCTGACGCTGACAATTGGCAGAGCCTATGTTATGTTAACCTCTATAACCACAACTGATGTTCTTTGGTTTTACAAGGAAGAGCCGTTGCCATTGGGCTCTCTCAAAATTCAATAAGCTCTATTTCGAGCTCTTTTTAAGAGATGTGCCCAATTGTACTTATACTAGAGCATTCAAAATTTCCCACTGAATTCCAGTCTCATAGAAAATTTTGAATTGTGTAATATTAATTACGTCAATTGGAATTATATCTGCAGATATTACAATTATAATATCATAGGAATTTGTATCCCTAGCTACGATAAATAATCCTTACTATCCTATAATAATAATAATAATAATATCCTTTTTAACCTAGATTTTTTATATCATTAATTACACTCAAATATAGCAGATTTATATTATGGTCTTCATAAACTATCTTGGACATGGGTTTTGTAGGCCCAACCTAACCTGTTTGGGCACTAGATCAATCTCTTTAGACTCTATTCGACTTGTTTTGTGCCTTAAACAATAGCTCGAAGCTAGACAAAGCTACCTAGATATTAACAGCTTGGCCACTCCTTATGTCCTATTGAGCAAAATCCTCAAAGTATCCTTGAAATTGCTCTGATCTGATTAGCTAACTTGGAGCTCATTAAGCAATGTCCATGTATGTCCAGTTGTTTCTAGTTCATCGGCCGAAGATCTTGAAAACAATCATAATAGGGTGATGGGCTTTACATATATATATATATATTATATATATATCATATACTCTTTCCTAAGATACTGGAGTACCTTACCCATTATTGTAATCTATTTTTCTCAATTGGTTGCTACCTCAACTCCAATAAATAGATTCCTTGATCCTTTGTTAATATACATCAACACATATAATTTTGATTCTTCCACGGATAAATAACTTAAGTATTAGAGTGGTCACACCGGATAACCCATAAACTCACTAATTACTTTTTATTTTTTAGGCCCAAATCATCTTTAGAAATAAGATCAACTCTCTTTACTATTACAGTTAAAGCTCCATCACATTGAATTTACACCATCCTATGCAAATTTTCTCCAAATTAAAAAAAAAAAAGAGAAAAAAATAGTCTCTCTACCAACCTAACATGCTATGCTCAGCTTACAAGCAAATACGTTCTACTTGTTATGATTTTAGATTAGTAAACAAATTAGTATATAGTTAATAATTAATTTCGAGAAAGATTCTCTTCTTTCTCTATATTTTTAGGAGATGTCATCTTGAATAAAATATTAATAAATTTTCTATCCAATTCCCATTTCTTTGAAGTATTGATCATACAAGATTCTTACTACTATTGTCTCCCACTTTTGGGATTGTGTCCTACCAATGTCTGCCATTCAATATATCCTCTGGTTATTAATTTTGATGGGATCGATCTAATTACTATCTAATAACTCATATTATATCATACCAAAAATCATAATCAAATAAAAAATAATTAATATTCTAATTATTATATATATATATTTTAACAATGACATGACCGACTAAACGATCCTGTCAATAGAACCATAAAAACTTCCACCTCCTCCCTCCTCCTCCTCCCTCCTCTAGACTACAGATAATTTGATGCTCCAATAATTGTCTCCTTGGTGCATTCTAGCTATATTGGATTACGCAGCATTACGACATGGACGTAAGCATACAACTGGACATATTT
Organism: Combretum micranthum; assembly: GCA_024138025.1. NCBI lineage: Eukaryota > Viridiplantae > Streptophyta > Magnoliopsida > Myrtales > Combretaceae > Combretum > Combretum micranthum. Next base: position 261,895 of record JAMXBD010001715.1, on the reverse strand, counting down.
TGCAAGACTGTAAAGTATGGCGGTTCTTCAAACATCGGTGTATTCAAGTAATAATATTATTGCCTGTGATAGTTTTGTGCCATAGGTCGACTCAAATCTGTTCCACATTTATAATTAGGCTAAGAGAGTACATCAATTTTTCAGAAGTTGTGTGGCTATTTAGAAAATAATGCCAAAATGATGTCTTCATTTAACATTTTTTATATAAAATCCGGAACATCATGGCACAAAAATTTGTCTAATGCTCATTGTAGACACCTCATTTTGACATTTCTTTTTGTCAAAATAAATGTCAAGCTTAGTATACATAATTAAATTAATTAAAATTTTGCAAATTACAAATGTTAAAGCTAGGAATAAAAAAAAATAAATAAAAATATATATATAATAATAATGAATCAATTTAATAGAAATAAATACAATAGATGTAATATGGATAATTAACATAGTATAATGTAATTTCGAAAATTCATAAAAAAAAAAATTACTGTTCATCGTCTTCCAGCTTTAGCCGCCCGATGGGTCATGTTTGAGAGCTTTTTTGGCTCGGTTTTCGACCCGTTTCTTAAAGTAAGCGTGGAGTAGTTTATATTGGTATAAAATTTAGTTGTTTTCATCAAGAGAAAGGGTTTCAAATTTGAATTCGAAATTAAAAAAAATTTGTTTTTAGCTTCCGAAAAAAATGGAAAATCCGAGATTTTTGTTGTTTAACGTTCAAAATCTAACGGTTTTATGTTAATGACAACTAATTAATAGTTGTAATTCGTTTTTTTCGGATTAAAATAAAAAGCTCCAAATTTAGATCTATAAATAGAGAAGAAAAAAAAAAACGAAAAGGGAGGGACACAAAAAAGAGAAAAAAGAAAAAAAAATCAGATAGATCCGAATATATAGGAGGTCGAAATTTGCAACTATGGTCGAATCGTCCGGAACCCCATTGTCGGAGTTCATCCTCGCAAGTCACCGTTGCCAATTCAAAGTTCTAACGCGCGTCCTTGTCCAGGCGAATTCATTCTACACGAATTCCAGATGACAACTATGGCTTCATGCACTTGATGCCGTGACCAAGTCGAATCCACTTTTTCATGCTCGCTCGAACCCGTACGTTTCTGTTTGGTCCAAATCTACTATTCCAATTTCTTTCATGTTCTTTTAGTTTTTGGTGATTTTGTTTAATTGTTTTGATGGTCTCCATAAGAAACTAAAAACTGAATAGGAAGAGAAGTCTTTGATTTACTTATGTACCGTAGATTGTTGGCATGTTGATTGACAAGAGAGCATATCTATGATATTAATATGGTCAATGATTAAATGTATTGTGTTGGTATTTGTATGTTTGATATCATTAATTCCCCTTTGATTGATTTTCATGAAATGATTAGTATATGATAAGATTACACGATTTAGCATGTTGGCTTTAAGGCTGTATTATTATTATTATTATTATTATTATTATTATTATTATAGTTTTAGGTTTACAATATTTGAAATTGTGTGATCATGTATGATGATAGTCATTAATATTCCTTTTATGCCATGATGTAGTGATGACTTTGATTGAAGTAATATTGAATTTTATGATTTCACCATATATGAAACCACATTGAAATCTTGCCCTTCATAATGTAATTTCAATGATATATAAATCTTGATTATGCCATGATATTGCTTTGTTGAAATTAGCTTGTTAAATATTGATATTCCTTATAATATTTTTATTCTTGATGATATGTATGATCAATTGATATGCATGATATGTGGTTATGATTTCTTGTTCAAAATTTTTGTCACCTAGAAAAATCCGATTTTTCATAAAATTGCTAAAACCTAACTTGATATATTTAGGGTTCATGTTAAAAGATATGTATATATTTTTTTATAAAATTAACAAACTTAATGAACTTAAAGCGAAAAGATTTCGAAAAATTTTAAAATTAACCAACAAACTAATTTTTCTAAAAGAACTACGTGTGGTCTGATCCCGATTAGCGGGTACGTAGGCACCTAAACGGGCGACTTAAAATATGTAAAAAAATTATTTTTGTGAATTTATTTGAGTTGTTTAGAATATATGAACATTGATAGAATTTGATAAGATTTGATTAATTTGAATATTTTGAGTTTTTTTAGATTATATATGATTATCGATGGAATTTGATTAGTATTTTTGTGCATATTAGACATATGTTTAGTTAATTAGATTTGATAAATATTTTAGAATTTGAAATTAGGGTTTAAAAGAAAGCAATTTAAATATGGAAAGTTAAAGTGGTAACCATTTAGGTTTTAATAGGTTAGCCTCCGAACTCAAGTTAATTTCTGGTTCTCGTTTTCAAAAAACGATTTTTTCGCAGATCAGTAGCAAAACCAAAATAAACCTACCCATTGGTTTTGGTTTATTTTTTCTCGACTTTAGTCGAGTGGCGACTCCAAAATATTTTTAAAATTAAAATTTCCTTTAATTCTTAGTCGAGGATTCGTATTGAACGGGTTAGGGTTTAGTACGAATCGGATTAAAGGAAATTGAAAAAAACTAGGCTCGACACTCATGACCAAAAACTATAACATATGAGCTGACGCAGCAGATGTACAATAGGGTTTATTGCAAGACGTTGGTTCGCGCACGAATACCCGGCTTGTGATCTTCAAATATCAATTGATTCTAAGAATACCTAGATATTTGGTACAAAAATCGAAATCTACTCGAAGATGACGAATTTTGGAATAAAGGGAATACTCTCAACGAAATTTCATTCAAAACAATATATGTTTGCACCTTCTGTAACCATAGAATATATAATATGCTTTTGTTACCAAAAAAGGAAACCTATCTAAATGATACCTAGGGCGAAAATAAATGAACGGACGAGATTAATGCCACCGACGGCATATAAAAAAAAATATCCTATGAAAATATATAACATAAAGAAAAGTTACTAAAAATAGTAAAACACGGTTCTGATGGCCTAAATAAAGGAATTTAGCTGAAAATCGGCATGTGTCACGAGCAAAGCTGGTGAGTTTTACTTATTGGCTCGATTCCCTTCAGAATATGGTCTCGCTCGGTCAAAATCCATAACTCTCCAAAATTACGAAACTGCCATCGTCAAATTCTATGCCACTTTTCCAAATAATTATTTGCTATCTTTTTCATTGCATCATGAGCAAAAGTACAAAATTTTAGCAAAGAATTTATCATTTCATTTTGTTGACATGAATTATTTATTTCCTCCTCGTCGACATAAAACTGTTATTATAGTGTTCACTTGAGAAGAATGTCAATTCATAATGAATTGTTATTACATAAAAAATGATAAATGATAATTCATGTCCCCATCCCATGAGTTGTCATTCAATGATTTATTTTTCAACTTTATTATAAATATTTCTATCTTAAAAATATCACCTGTATAATTATTTTCTTTTTTTTCGGTAATAAATATAGGGGTATTATAAATATTTTACTTTTAATTTCAATAATAACTTATTTTACTTTTTATACAAAGTGAATATAGTAATAATAATTAACAACTAACAATTTCCGAATAAAAGTCCATCATAAAGCTTTCAAAACTCCTATATGGAAATACCAATTTATTCAGTCCTTGCAAACGATAGCCGTTATCATAGCGTTTTAATGAAATAACGGTAGAGGTAGACCTTGAACATTTACTTCTTTTATTTTTACCTCTCTTAAGGAAAATATTTATGTCCGAACATTAATCCTTTTCTTTTTGCGCACTAACAATTTGAAAAGAGAAAAATAAATAATTTCAATGAATGGTTAAAAATACGATGGAATAACAGTGTTGGGACTAGACAACAAGGGCATTGACATAAATCAGCCAGAATTCTTGAGTCATGGTCTAGTCGGGATGGTTTAGAACCAGCCTGATCTAAGGTAGGTTGAGCTGATTTCATATCATCCATAGGTTCATAGCCCATTGACACAATCAATAACTTTCTTTATATAAAAAAAAATATAGGAGAAATTATAAAAACAATCTTTTTAAAAGATAATACTAAAAAATAAAAAAAAATAAAACAAAGACAAATATAAAAATAATAAGACATATTTTTAATTTAGAATATAATTGAGCCCAAAAACCATAATCCTTAGCCATTTATTTATACACAACAAACACATCCACTTATACTTACAAAGTTAGCAATATGGGAGTAGAAGGCAACTCCCACAAAGACAAAAATGATACTTACATTATTAAGAAGCAGAAAAAAAAAAGTTTGGTTAGAAAAATATATAAATGGTACCTAACATTTTTTCAACCATGTTTATTATTTATGTTTTTAACAACAACTCATTTAATATCATGGATAGTAATAAATTTTATTATTCACCTAAAAATTGTTTAAACATTTGTTATTTGTATTTACTTCTTCTTCTTCCTTTTTTAATGGGTTGAGCTTGCCAAGTCGATGGGTTGGGGAATGATCCGTTAATGACTCAACAGTAGACATCACCACGGGACGGTTCTGAACCGTGAACCGTCCCGAACCGTTCCCGGCAGTTCCGTACCCTGGAACCGTCCCGAACCGTCCTCGGCGGTTTCGTACCCTGGAACCGCCCCGTCAGGAACGGTTAGGAACCGCCAAAGGACCCGCCGGAACCGGCGGTTCCACCGGTTCCGACACGCATAAAAAAAAAAAAAAAACGTACATGCATGAACACGGAATGATTTTGGTATGAGAGGAGAGAAGGAGGAGGAGAGTTGGGGGCTGTAGGGGGTCGGTTTGTTTAAGAAAAAAAAGAAAAAGAAGAAGAATAATAATAATAAACACGGTTCACGGTTCACGTGGAACCGGAACAGGAACCTTCAAAACCGGCGGTTCCGTGGAACCGTGAACCGCCCCGGCTCTGACGGTTCTGGTTCGGGTCCGGAACCGACCCGAACCGTGCCGATGTCTACTCAACAGCCTGTTATGTCATGTTGTGGGTCGTGACATGCAAGGTCGAGGTTCGACCTGCTAGTGGCTGTTGGGGCCGTTCACTGATCAAGATCCGACTTGTGCTCATGTCTTGTTGGGATTGCTTAAACTTTTACAATTTTTTATATTTGGTAACCATTTTTTTCTTTTTTTTTAATTGCAAATAACCTCCTTAATTTGGATTTTAGTCTGACGATACAATTTAAACTTTCAATTGCACGTGTCGATTAGATTGCCACCAGGGCGGGGATGAGCTGCAGCCAATGGGCTTATAAGCCCCCATCCCAGTTGTCTACAATTTTGTATGAAGACCAACATTTCTATCCTCCATACCAAATGATTTAAATAAAGAAATTCTATCCTCATGACAAAAAACAAAAAATCAAAATATTTTTTAAGTTTTACCTTCTTCTAAAGTTTAATAAATTGGTAACATAAATAGCACTTATTAGTTATTTATTTATTTAAAAATCTAAGGGCTCCGTATAGCTTTTGAAAATTATTGGCCTAGTTTATTAGAATTTTCCTTTGTAGTGATTTGCTTTTTTCTCTCTATTTTTTTTATTCTTTAAGTTTTTCTATCTTAAAGGTTTCATGTAAAAACTAAGAAGGCGGAAAAAAAAAACAATTAATTGTGGATAAAAGGATTATGAGGGAAAAAAAAAGAAATCAAGAAAATAAATGAGAAAAGATGTTAAAAAAGAGACAAATAAGTGAATGTGTTGAAACTTTAAGGAAAATTCTACGGTCACATTAACTATTTAACGGCTCACATTATATTCAATAGTATTCACACAAATGAAATAGTTAATATTTAAATTATTATATTTATTTTAACGGTTAGATGATTAACTGGATGATTCCGACGAATTTGCAAAAGAACTCCGACTTTGACATATTGTATACCATAAAAAATTTCACCTCCTCTATATACTGTAATTTAAAAAAGCAAGCCGACTTGAACTAAAAAGTTTGAAATGAAATATAAGTGTTTACTTGGAATCGTTTCAAATAAATTTTTATCCTGCGAGACCCATTTAATTTTATATACCAAGTAGTCCTTGCATAATATAATAAAATTTATATGTTTTTAGTAATATAGAACTTATGAAAACAGGACGTCGTTTGAAAATCGTGTACAATGAAGAATTGTATAAGCACATCTTCTGTCGCAGCATGACTAGGAAAAATATGACATTGACCGACCCAAGAGACCTTATATAAGTAAAAATTATACATTAAAAAAAAAAAAATCAATGAATAGTGAACAATATCACTTATGCTATACATAAGTTGCTCAGTCCGGAGTACTGAATCAAACACAAATTGGAGGTTTACAAGTGGATCAAACACGAACTGGTTTTTGGCTTTTAAGATATAATGATGAAACTAAAAGGACATGAATGTAAATTACAATAGCCATATAACATAATAAAATTAAATACGAGTTGAGTTTGTAATTAGAATAGCGATTGATCCCATTCACACTCACAGTACTAATACTTGGGTGTTAAAACCTTTGACATTACCAGTATAAATTGTGGACTCACCACAAAAGCACTAAGCTTGACAAGAAATCTTACAGAACTTTCAATAAACAAATGTGTCGGTTAACCTGTTAATAGAGAGATGGCAAAACATAATGTAAAATAGCATTTAAAATCCTAATGTGAAATCTCAATATGCCATGATATCAAAACGATAAATAAGTGAATGTTCTATAAAACAAAAATTAAAACAAAACCACGAAGTTGAAGTGTGTCCGGAATTAGCTGAGTGGTTAGATGCTTTTCCCCTGTCATCTGGATGTTCAAAACAACATTTTGTGGCCACCATTTTTGGCATTGTCCAAAATGGGCTTAACTTGCCTTTTGCATGATTGCTTGATTTTGGTTGGGTATTTGGATACTTCTTCCATGTCGTTTGGAACGCATGCTCTATACTGCACCCCAGCCCAATATATTTCTTGATAGCTTTCATAATTATGTCTTAGACCCATCTCACTCCTCAACTCTTTCATTGATCGTTTGAATTATTGATCACACCATCACCTTCAGGTAGTTGAAGATTCAACCTTGAATCGACACTTTGAATTTCTCAAAATAAGAAAGATCATAAGTGTCAAACATAAATTTTCTCTCTTCTTTTTCTTGATCAAAGACATTTGATGCTTCTAGATCTCTTCAATGCACATGAGAGTTAGGTTGAAACTTTCACCGTTTTGAAATGGATATGTGTTCTTGAATTCATTATACATTACTATGATAACCTAATAACGTGTTGCATTTATTGATATCACATTGCACAATAAACCATCCTCGTACTTCCCAATGATAAATGATTTATTGACTTATTCCAATGGATTATTACTTGAGAATTGAAGCAATGGATTTTTTCATAAGGTACATGGCATGCTAGAGTCAAGAGTTTCATCTTTTCAACACATCTAGATGAAGCAACACTTGTAAAACTTATTCCATGCACAATAATCATGCAAATCTTTTCAATTATCTCAACTATCTAATGTAAAATAAGTTTTTCCATTGCATAGGCTTACCATAATCTATTCAAAACTCACTTAGTTACCAGTGATATGATTGGCCCTTTTCTCACATGCAATCCTAATCACTTAATCATCATAATCCACAAGCTTCAAGTTTCTCTCTTCCTCTTTATTCTGTTGTCACTTCAAGCTCATTCCCTTTAAATTATATCACATTCTTGTTAGGACATTGGAAAATGATGTGAATAAATTCTTCATATTTAAAACACTTTACATCTAGGCTCATTCTTCTCCACACTTTTTGATGTCATAGAGTGAACCCTAGGTATTGAAAAACATAAGACCCAATCGTTCACTAATGAAAATTGAACCCTAGGATCATCTTGAATAAGTAAATAGCAACTTGACTCCAGTTGAACTCGTCTGTTGAAACCAAAGTTATCAACTTGAAGCAAACGGAACCTAACCCCAACCAAAGCTATCGATTGGAACTGCAGTTATCCAAGCGGAGTTTGACCCAATTACACCTGTTAATTAGAACCACAACTATCTCAAAGGAACTTGACCCTAATCAAACCTCTTGATTAGAACCAGAGTTATCACATGAACTGTTCTTATCACAAGAACCAAAGAAAGCTCTCACATTGGAGAAATCTCTCAAGAGAAATATTCATTCAAATATATGATCAAACTACTAATATTTGATTGTTTCCATACATGGGTTCATATAGGCTTCAAGATAGCCTTGGAGAACAAACAAAGAAAGAAAATAAAAAGAAATTCGAAAAGACACTTGGGATGGCTACAAGTTGGCTATAAGTTGGCGGCCTTTAATATCAAAGCTAGCGGTGTTGAGGACAGTTCTAACAAATTTGATTCTGTGAACTTCAAAGCTGACTTAAACCCAATAGTGTAAACTAGGAAGGCCGGTGGCATACAGATAAAATCTAGTAGTGTACAACTAATTATTTCAAGGCGAGATGTTATCCAAGCAAATTTGGCCATGTAGGACTTCTTAACTTGAAACGTTGATCCTCTATGACTTGATTTGACTCAGTTACCTTGATCTTTATCGATCATGTGATTCTTGGAGCTCTAATTCTCTTTGAAAAACTTTGATCTCTCATGATGATATCCTTTGATTCTCATCACTTTCTCTCCAACCCTAGGTTCAACTTGCTTCCTTTTGCTATGGTCCCCTCTTTCTACCTTTGTCTCAACATAGTGTTTTTCCTCAACTTGTCATGTTCAAAATTGCTTAATTACATCAGCATGAGTGTCATATACTATAGACCCATTGCATTGGCCATATAAAACTATGCCATAGATTAAACTAGAGATTCATAAATTTTACATCTTATTAGGATAGTCTTAAACTTCTAACAATAATCTTCAACACTCATGTTCTCCTACCTTAAGTTCTACAACTAAAATAACATCTTTTGCTGAAGTACTCAAACATAACCTTGATTTCATAAAGCTTCTTCATCTACCATCAAGTTCTTATCCCAGCTTCTCTAATTTGTTGCCTTTCTATTATCTCGTTTTACCAAGAACTAACATAATTAGTAAAAGCAAATGAAGCTAACTTGGCTTTTAATCACTCATTAAATTCAAAACAAGAGAAAAAATTTTCCACTAGTGGAAACTAATTTAGAAATTCCTCCTATTTACTAGTTCCATCAAATGATAGGTTTTTCAACTTTGCCCTTCCATAATCCACTCTTCTATATCTAACATAATTCTTTGTCGGCACTTCATTATGATTCTCATTCCAATTGCTATATTGTTAGTTTGATCTACTATGACTTCTATCATCCATCTTTCGATGGTATAGCCTCTTCCTAAATTCATTTGTATTGTTAGCTAATCTATTTAGTGGCATGAGATCTTGTAATCAAACCATCATCTATATCAAACTTACAATAGGACCATCTCCTCCATTATTATTCACACCATGATTAGATATTTTCACACCACTTCAACAATTTGTAACCTCCTTTAAGTAATTCACAAGCACTTACTTTACCTCTATAATCCTCAATGAATAAACTAACACCACAACACTCTCAATAGCCATAAATAATAACAAATCATAGCAACATAACCCTAATCTATAAATTTCAGATGAACAAGATTTTACTATTGTCATCCCATAGGACTAGATGAAACATAACTTTGACGTATGCAAAGAAAACGAGTAAGAACTAGAAAAATTTATGTTTTTGGTGCCTTTAGGTATAAATAAAAGAATATGAATGTAAATGATTGATAAGAGTACAATTGATTTGATGAAGATTTTACTAAAATATCAATAATGCAAAATCATAAGATAAGTTTTCCTTAAAGAGAGCAATAATAAAAAAGTGAAATCACTTTTAAAACCTAAACATGAAACCTTAATACATCTTAGTAATAAAATTATAACTAAGTGAATTTTTAAACAAAAATTAACAAAATGCAATATTGAAGTGCGTCTAAAAATGATGGGCTATTTGAATAGATTTGCCCTACCATTTAAATGGCTAAGAAACATTTTATGACTACAAATTTAGTTGTGATTTAGATGTGTATCCCTTACCAATAGCATGGAAACTTGGTGTAGGTTGACCATTCATATGCTTCTTCCATGCCATCTAAATGACATGCCTTGTGTTGCACCTAGGCTTAGTCACTTCTCGCGACAACTTTAATGGCCATGTCATTTCTCATACTTGGCTTATTCTCAGCTTTTTGATAATAATTCAGATTATTCATCACATCAACACGGTTTAAATACCTAAAAAAGTTATACTAGTAATAAGAAGGTGATCATTTGGAAAATGGGGCCATGTGATAGTCTAGTGTGTCGTCTAAAAGATTTAACAACTTTGCTCACTAGCTGTTGAATCAATGAGGTCATATAAATGAAACTCAAATTGGCATTCCCACAAAAGTTAAGTAGTGTACTTTTCTCTACTCTATAAACAAGCTTCTTTTGTGAACTTTGCTCTATTGTAAACTTTGATGCACTTTAAGATAATTAGTGCTCGCAATAATTTAGCATTCAGTGTAATTAAGGGAAGTCGTGCAATACGTGTAGAAATTCTTTCTAGATTTATCTTAGGCTTCTTCTTTTAGGGTTGTTATAATGCCTTTGCATTGTCAATAGGTTGATGTGAGGGTTGTTTAGGTAGATCAATTTTTTACATTCATTTTGCATGACATAAGTTACACATTTACACTACTTGTAGAAAACTAATATAATCTTGAAGGTAAAGGGTAAGGGTCATAAAAATGTTTCAAGCTTTATTGATCATTCTTTAAATGCTTAGGATTGCTTCCTAACTAATATAATAGCTAGGAATTTCATTGGCAGTAATAGATAGATTTTATGGATTTCCATTTGATAATTAGAGATTGAACTTTAATCAAGTAAAGTTGACCAAAAAAAAAAAAAAAACAATAGCTTCTATCTTTCTCATTCCTCTCAATAGTTTTTTTCGGCCAACCTCTCAATAGGTTATGTATTCCATTCATTAATTATAGGAATGCTATGAAAAGCTAGAAGAAGTTATACAAGTTATTTAGAAAATTTTAGAAGAACACTTAAGTCTCAATTTATAGGGGTAGGTTTATGGAAAGTTAAGTGGTGGTACACATGATTCACTTGGTTCTACTACTGCTGGGTCCAATCATTCACAAAGAAAAAGTTTGGCTCTAACTTAGAAAGAGCATTAACAATAAATATCCAAACTTTTGCATGTTTATAACAGTAATGAGATATCCCCCTAAATCTTCATTTTTCATGTCAAATAAAACAAAATAAAAGTTTAATTTCTTTAAAATATACTTCATTTTTCTACACCTTATTTTATAACTCTAGGTGAGCTTTAGAGTTCTATGTAGTTAAAAAAAAAAAAAAAAAGAAAAGAAAAAGAATTGATAGGGCACACTGATGCTAATTTTTCCTCTACATCTTAAATTGATTTCTCTCTCTCTCTCTTTTTGTTTTTTCTTTTTCTTTATTTATCTTATTTTATTTTGTTGGGAGAAGAAGGGTGAGGGGGAGGATGAGTTATGCAGCATAACTCATATGATATACGTGAATCATTTTGTCGTTATTTCTTTTGTCCATTGCTTTTAATTCTTTCAATTCATTATTATCTTTATAATAATCTCAATAATTTTTCAAGAAGTCTTACTTATCTCACTTCAGAAAATATGTACCAAAATGAAATGGAATATAAAGTGAAAAATTAAGGCAAATTACTAATCACTATCATTATGAGATAGTGACTATCGTAAACTTCGGATAAAAACAGGCATTTCAGTAGAAAATTTTACAGCCCAAAGGCTAAAATCAAAATGTGAACTTCCTTTCCATTGTAATTATCCGGCTTTGGCATCCAATAATGGTCTCTCGTAGATTTGATCCATCCGATAAAGTTTTATGTTCCAACTTTGAATTCATAATTTTGCATCTTCATCTCCGGTCTTCATTACCTAGATGTACACATAATATCAATGCTTAAGATTATGATGTAATTTTTTACTAGGAATAGATACTTATTTCTATTTTTAATTGTACATTTGTCACGTTAGCAACTCATCGTGCCATTGCTCAAATCAGCATTCTATAATTATTACACTAATATTTTAAAGACAGGGGTATTATGAAATAAGTTAAAAAGCTAAGGGCACAATTACCAAAGTAAATCATGAGGGTTTGAGGATTTATTTGAGTATCCTTTGCCGAGAAGAAATCGCAAGCATGAAATGCCAAAAGTATAGCCAACATAATAGAATATTTGGATTTATTTGATTAATCTTTTTTAGATTATTTTTATATTTTTGTTTTGTAATTTTCAAATAGATTGTTTATAAAAAATAAATACAGATAAAAAATAAATCAGGAATACATTTAGATCTTGGTTTGATAAATGGGCTAGGCCCAATCATGTCCATGATTTACCCCCAGGGTAATATTTAGATAAATGACACGACCAAATGATTACGCGGCACACAATTGGAAAATTTTTTTTTGGAGGCCCAATACAATTAGAGGAAATCTGCAGAAGGATTTATTGGCTTTTAAATTGAGGCTAAGCAAGATTGGTCAACACTCAACACCATTCTTAGTGGAAATAAGCATTAGCCATAAACAAGGTCCATTATGAACTTCAAATGAATTGCACTTTTAAAATCCTTCCACTTTATTAAAATTCTTAAAAAGAGTTCTGAGTCCCTTATTACTTATATGGGATTCACAATATAAAAATAACAAAAAAATTGCATCCATAGAAAAGGAGTAACTTTATGATATTTTTATCAGAGCATCTCAACAAGTTTCTTAACTTAGGACATGTGTGAAGAACCCAATACTAAAGATGATTTTATAAAAAAAAATATTTATAATAATTTAATTATTCAATAAATCAAAACCCTTTATAGCCAAATTAATTGAAGTGGTAGTCGTCCACTCGGTTTATGGGTGTGGCCAATGATTTCTTTGAGGGGAAAACAAAACGGAAAAAGTAAAACACCTCGTTTCTAATATATGTATATGTATATGTATATGTGTTTATGTATTGAGGGCTTCAAAGATAGGAAAATATTTATTTCTCACAATGTGTACCTTAGTAAGCTAACTGAGCTTTCACGATTGTGGATATATTGATATATTGAATAGTTAACGGAATCATAAAATTTCTCACTCCTTGTAATCCAAACTACTTGAAAAATGTATGATTTAGATTATTTCTTATTGAATAGAAGGGCAGATTTTTATTTTATTTTTCTTTTTAATTTTTCATAATGAAGAATTACAATATGAAGTTTTATTGTTTTGTACTCTCATACTAGAATGTGAGTTGCTAAATGAAATATTTAATAGAGCTTTTACGTAATAATTTTATAGTTAGATATTCAAGCTGCTAATCATTATACTTAAACGAATTTTTTATTTGTTAGATTGACTATATTTATCATCTTTTTTTAAGGATGTCAAGGGAAATGCCCCTTAATTGAAACATACGAAATTAGTTGAAGGGAGACGTGGAGATAAATTTTATTAGCAAAAATTTTTAACCATCACATTGAATGACTTCATACCTTATATACAAAATTGAAAAACAAAATTGAAAAACAATAAATAAAGAAACAGCAAAGTTCACGCATTGATTTGAATGTGATATATATATATATATATATATATATATATATATTCTTTTTTTTTGCTACCGGAAGTTCAAACAAGGAAGTTTAGTCCAGTATTCTATCATTAGATCTAATAACTCTAATTCAAGCAGTCAAGCCTTGAAGTACTCACACGACAACCATGCGTGTGTTGATTGTGTTAAGTATATTAATTATTTAATTAATTGGTGTTATCAGGATTTAAAATAAACATGAGCTGTTAAATAATGAACCGATCTATCTCGTTAAAATTAGTGATAGGATTATAGAATTTTGCATTAACGCGCACAGCTTACCTTGAATGCCGAGATTGAGAGCTTATAATAGAGGTTGTCAAAGGATGGTTTTGAATCTTGAACCGTCCCCAGCGGTTCCGCACCTGGGAACCGCCCTGTCTGGGACGGTTAAGAACCGCTGGAGGATCTGCTGGAACCGGCAGGTCCTAGCGGTTCCTCCGCAACGAAACCGGTGGTTCTGTCAGGTCGGGAATCGCCATTCCAGACCCAGAACCGATGGTTCCGACCTGACTAGTATAGAAAATAAAATAAAATAAAATAAAATGAAAACACATACATCACAAATTGGGCTAACTTCGTTTAGCAAGTGACTCCAAAAAGAGCTTTTTTCTATTTCCTCAGGTTGGGTTCTAGTATCTTTTGTGGACTCTAGTCTATTTCCAAGGGTTGGAATTATATCATGGCACATACATAGACATTGGTATAAAAAAAATTTACAATGATTAAAAATGAAGAGAGGGAAAAAAAAAAGGAAAAGGAAAGGTTTGAACAAGATTTATTATAAATGTTCGCCAACATTATTCTAAATGACGAAACGAGTGAAAGTAGTATCTGAAATCCCTAAAAAATAATTAGAGAAAATAACTTAGGTGTTTTGACAATTTTACAGAGTTTTTTGTATTTAACAAACAAATGAGTTTTACATTTATTTGTTGATTTCACTTAAAGACATACAATTTCCTCTTAATAAATAATGAAATAATTAAATTAATAAATGATGCTTTTACATATATTTACACAACTTAATTTAGTTAAGAAATATAAAAGAAACTGAAACCAAAGGAGGGGAAAAAATTTTCAGAATTAAAAAAAAAAATACAAGAAACTGTTGACTGACCACCTTGTTGTCGATAAGTTGTTATTTACTCTTTACTTATTTTTCAGTTTTCACATTTAAATTTTCTGCATTTTGTATCAAGTTTTTAAGAAATTTAATTATTTAAAATATTTAACAATATCATTTAATTAATTTATTCATTCAAATCAACCCTCCCAAAATACAAATCACTTTTTCATTTTTGTAATTTAACCAAAAATATTACAATTACATAACAAACAGAAAGAAAAATAAAATAAATTTTATAATTCTAATGCGAAATAGGGAAAAGGTCTGAATTGCTTTCAAAAAAATTGAAGGAAAGTTACAATTACAACATCCATATTGATTACTTTTACCAATATTCTTTAACTCTTAATAAGAGAATCATAATACCTAAATCTTTATGTTATATATTGACTTTACAAGACTAATTTATTAGAATAATTCTAATTATTTATAGCGGATTGCTACTATAAGAGATTTTGAGTTTACAATAAGGAGAAAAAATACAAAAGGGCTTTGAATCAGCACGCATACCTCTTTTTTAGTGCTATGGACTTTTGTTATTAATTTGCATTCCTGTGAGTAAATAGTGTCATCTTTGGATATTAACAGTATACAAACACACTCAATTACAATTAGAAAATGCATATCCAATTTAATCTTAACACAATAAATTGATTTTAGAGTTTTTTTTTCATTTTTCGATTAATTTATAAAAAAAATGATTCACGGTTCGCGTGGAACCGGAACCGCCAGAACCGGTGGTTCCATGGAACCATGAATCGCCTCGGTTTTGGCGGTTCTGGTTCCGGTTCCGGTTCGGGTGAACATCTAGCTTATAGCACCATCATATTTTAGGCCAGCTTGTTTTTTTTTTTTTTTTTTTTTGGCTACTATAGTTCATCTTGTTAAAATTAACAGTGTGATTATAGAATTCTACTTCTAGTTCTCTTTGGATGCCGACACTGAAGACTTATGTCATCGTTATGTCTTAGGCCACCATCTCATTCACAAAAATTAAGGAAAGCAAAATTGAAAAACAGTGAAATAGGTTTTTCATCATGACACACACGCACGCACGCACACCTTCAGGCTTCAATTGCTGGGTCTGTTTTTCGCGTGGTCTCCAATGTGCAGGTCCCGTGATTTTTGTTTGAACGATTTAAAGTTAGTCATGAACCATTGCTTGGAATCCTATGTGAAGTGGGCACTATAATGGGTTATGTAATGTAACGTGAAATGGGCACCAGAGCTGGGGCTTGTTTGGGTTAATATCATGGGATGGGACAACCATGAATGAATTCGACAACCTCACAACGCTGTTAAGCATGTGGTACCGGTATCTCTATAATTAAAATTGAACTTGTAAGTATACAGCTTGGGCTTGACTAGACAAGCTCGTGCATTTACCTTAGCTTCGTCTTGTCCGTTAATTGATGTAGAGTGATTTGACAGTTCCAATATCAATTTAAGTGAATCCAAATATAATTCTCTTTTTTTAAGGGAAAAATTGAATAGGAATGGCCCGGTATTCATATGGGTTTGTTCTTTTCTTTTTTTTCTTTTTTTTTTTTTTATGATAGTTTTGGTACCAGTATTTGTATGCATTTTAGAGTCTTAATTTATTTAAGGTAATATGGATGGAAGCCCTAAAATGTACGTAATTTATTAAAAAAAAGCTCTAAATCATATGATAAAAAAAATTATTTTTTCTTTTTACAAAAATTTATAATTATAAATCCTTGAATGCATGTAGGACTGCAAATGAGTCTAGCTGAGTTTTTGAAAATTTGGGCTTGGCTCGTTTAAAATTTATCGAGTTCGAGTCGAGTTTTTTATCGAGCTTAAAATTTAAGCTCGAGGTCGACTCATTTAGCTAAATTAGTTTTTAGTTTGAGTTAGAGCCCGATTTGTTTACGAAATAAGCTCGAGCCAAACCGAGTTTTTTATAAGCCTACCTAGCATTTATCTAGTAAGAAATTGAAGTTTGAGCTCAACTTCTTTAGATAACCCATTTTTCATTTTTTAAGCTAAAAATAATATAAAGGTTTGCTTTAAATATATATAAATAATATAAATTAGTTATTATTATTTTAATTATATAGTTGTATATAATAAATCATAAAATATAAAACTCACAAATCTGTTAATGAGTTTGTAAACAAGTTTGTTAACGAGCTTACTCGAGCTTCTTCACAAGCTTAAATGAGTTTGTTAATGAGCTGACTTGCAATTCTAAATCAAAGTTCGAGCTCGACTTTTTAGATTAACGAACTTTATTTTGACCTCGAGCTTGATTCGTTTATTAATCGAGCTTGAGTAGCTTGCGAGCAACTCAGCTCATTTACAGTCCTAAACACATTGTTGAAAAAATATAGTTTTTTTTTTTCAAAACTACACACATATTTTTTTCATTCATCATCATTTGTAAAAATAATTTTTGAAACTGAATGATAAAATTTACAACTCGTGATATGATTTGAACCATGATAATTAATTAAAATTAATGTCCTTTACTTTTATTTCTTTTATTAATGTTCTAAGGATTACATGATATCATAAAATAAGTGAATTTACAATAGAAAAGAAAAATTTTGTTAATATTTAATAAAACATGATCAAATACTTTGACCAATATCCTTTTTTTTTCAACCTATGCATTATTGTTGAGGATAAGAAAATGTTAGATATATATTATATTTGTGATGTCAAATGAAAAAAATTATATTATTACGATGGCATAGTAGAGTGAAATCTATATAATTCTTTACCTAATATATAATAAATATCCCCTTGTTATATGATGTTTTTTTTCACTTTATATTACAAATATAATATAAATAATTTTTTATTCTTAATAATAATAGATAGTGTTTAAAGTAATTGATATTGATCTATTGACAAAAATTTTCTTTTATCATACATTGCCTTATTATATAATATCACTTACTTATTAGTACATAAAGAAAAGATAAAAAAACTGACATTGATATTAGTTATTCATCATGCATGATGATAGCTACTTATTGTATATATATCAAATCATATCTTCAGCTAGAAATTTTTTTACGAAATATCAAAAAATAGTTTTCTAGGTAATAATAAAATAAAAATGTGTCTTTTTTACAATTGTTATAAAATAAAAATTAATTTTCAGTCACGAGTTTGAGGCACCACATTTGTGTAGTTTTGCAAAAAAAAAAAAATAATAAAATAAATAAATAAATAAATAAAGATTCAGAATTTTTAAATATGCGTTTAAAAGCCTGTATTCATAAGTTACCACATTTTAAATCCTTTAACTATTTGTTGATAATAGAATTTGATGTGGTTTGAACGGAAATCCTAAAATTCATGTAAATTATAAATATAGCCCCTTAAACACATGGTAAAAAAAATCCAAAACCTCATTTATTTGTTTATTTATTTTGTAAAAGCTGTACAAATTCATGCCCTCCCTTGTATTTTTCCCTTTTGTCTAAATCCTAATACAAAAAACTAGTGAAATGGAAGTGTTAAAACTACTAGATGTTGGGATTATTTATCCTATATCAAGTGGAATTTGGAGGAATGCAAGGATCTCTTTTCCTTTGCGATTCTTCAACAACAAGCTTGAGCAACCTGGATGACGCGTCTATTACTTTCAAGTGAGTAATCGAGGTACAATTAGACAGCTATGCCCTCAAGGATTCAAAGAAGACTACCTTCACTTTGTCTTAAAGGACATTTGGTTTGCATTTAGAAAGATTTTTTGGAATGCACTTGCTATGTTTCAAAAGTGTATAATAAATATCTTTCTGACTAGAATGAAATAAGCATGAAGTTGTTAATGGATGATTTTTCATTATTTGGAAACTTATTTAATGCATGTTTAAGGACTGTAAATGAAGTGTTGAAAAATCTAACAAGACCAATGAAGCAAGCATGAAAATAATATCATTAAAATAATTAATATTTAAATTATTATATTTATTTTAACAAATATATGATTCACTGGCTGGCCCCATTGATGAACCGCAGAAGCTCCCGTCATTTGTAATGACAGATGGGATTGTTTTAGGGTTTAGAATCTCTGATGGGGGCATTAAGCAAGACCGAAAATGTTTAAGGAAATTGAACAGTAGTCTTGACATACTAAATGCTGATGTAGGAGAAGTGAGGACTCATGCGAGATTCTATTATCATTTTACGAAGAATTAGTTTCAGATTTCCAGATCATTAAATCAATGATGGATACTCTTGTTCAAATGCTGTTAATGATTTGTACAGGGGATTTATTTTTCACACCAACCATTACAGTGAGTTATGAACACAATATATAATACGTTTGGTTGCCTTTACAGAAATAGAATAGGGAAAAAAAAAACTATTTTTTCTTTTATATAAAGCTATTACTGATTTTATAGAATAGATATTGCTAAAAATTCGTAGTACTACTAAATTGGAAATTACACTATATTCAAATCTCGTTAGATAGGAATGTGTTTCTTTAATATAATGTGAGTCATTCATTTGGATACAACCATGGCTCACATTCACAATTCATGGCATAAACATTATCTAAATCTTAGCCAGTCATTAAGTATAGTCATTGCATGAATTCTGCACTCATTTCCATATGTTTACTTAATTGAATTAAACAGGGCTTGATGAAAGGCTTAATAGGGGCCTAATTGTCATAATAGAATAATTAGACCTTTTTTTAGCCTTGCTTAATTTCTTTTATCCATTCATAACTAATAAATCAATTATACAGTTCTTAGGGTTAATTTTCGATTAATTTTAAATTATAATCAATTAATTTATTTGACTGGTGGATTAATGATGTGAACGAGTTAGGAGTTACACCACATCACTGGATTTGTCAACACTAGTCAACACTATCTATTGGTATTTATTATTTGTCTTTATTATTAATCAATATTGTATTTATTATTTACCTTTTTAGGATTTTGTTCATTTCTTTCCTTTTTCTTGAGATTATATCTATTGTATTTTAGGGTTTTTGTATTTATTATCCATCTTTTTAGGATTTTTATGTAATAGTATAAATAGGCCTTTAGGGTTGTCTTTATTCACATATGATATTTTATCATCTTTGATATTGAATTGAGAAGATTTTCTCTGAATTTGCAATTGTTTAGCGATTGTGTGAACAAGTTCACGTTTTGAAATCAATCGTTAAATTGGTTTCTATTCTTACACTTTCACGCTGCGTCATTTTCAATTGCATCTTGCTATGTCCATAGACTCTCAAGTCACGTATATTTGAACAAGTTGCCTAAAATATACAATCTATCATATAGGAGACGAGTCGATTCATTTTTAACTTGTTACAACCATTCCCAAGTGCCTTTAGATTATGTTAAATGATCGGCTTGATAGCAATTTATTGATGAGCTACGTTTTATCAGCATTATGCGTGATGGTCTACACACCAAGTGCACTGCAATGTCAAGTTGAAAGATATGTCGCATTAATTCATCAAAATGGAATAAACGATGCACAATGTAGTATTCCCCTTATTATGTCTAGTGTCTCATTAATCCAAGCTTCCTTATCCCTATCTTTCTTGAAATTAGTTCATCGTTTAGTATGTATTATCTGGACTAATATTTGTATGATCTTGTACCCATGACCCCTATCGCATTCAATTGACCATGGGTCATGTCCTCTTCTCTTGCCACCAATATTACATGTTAATCTCATTAGAATTTTTTGTGGAATAATTTTAGAAGAAATGCACATAATAAATAAGAAAATGTCTTTGACAAGTAATTTGAAATGAAAATTTTGTCTCATGTCTTAGCACTACATGCTTACATAAAAAAGGATAAGTAAGAGGTAATATATGAAAGGAATTCTAAAAGAAATGTGTAAATACCATCTAGTAAGGTTTTCAAAAAAGTAAGGAAGGTCCAACCAAAGAAGAAATTAAGACTTCATTCAAATGTGTTAAGATTTGGTTCCAAAAAAGCCTCATTGATGTCTTCATCTAAATGTGACCAAATCCTTGGTTCAAATGTTATAGTTCCAGCAGCCGCTAAAGCGGCTATTAGGTTGGCTATTGTTTCATCAATTTATTCTAACAGGAAATCAATTTATATTAATTGAATTTATTGAATAAATAAGTAGTATTAATTATAGAAATTAGAATATTCATCAATTTAAATTAGTTGTATGATTTCTAAATTCAATAGAAAGGTAAGAAATCAAAGTATCTTAACCCAATTTCATGTGTCATTGATATGAATGAAATCCCAAAACGTTGTCTAAAACCACCTAGATATATGACCTTTGTAAAATCCTAGCCAACTTATCTTGTTTTATTCTACTTCTTTTAGAAACATCAATTGCAAACACTTAATAATAAGTTGATAGTCTATATTGGTTAATTACTTATTACTTTGAATTATATCTTATTGCTTAGCATTTATTGTTTTCTATTAGTGTGATATTACATTTCTCCTTTTAGAATTATCTATTGTTTAATTAAATAGAAAGTTTACATGTTTTAATGTTAATTTGTTATTGTTTTGTACCAATTATATGTAACTAAGTAGTTTGGAATGTCATTAGTGAGAAAACTCATGGCTTTGTAATTTCTAGTAATTAGGTCTTCAAAACTTGTTTTATTTTATTTATATATAATTCAAGTTATTCTAGAACATATTTAGCACACTAAAAGCAATATCCAAAAGTAGTGACAATTTTGGTACATCAATTTTTTTTTTCTATCAGGGTAACTAAATTCTTCATGCGATCTTGAAATTCTTAAGTACTTAAGTGGTTTAAAGTTACTAATTTTCAACAAAAGGGTGTCAAATTCATAATTACATAGCTAATATCCTAAAGGGGCTAGTTGATGAGTTAGCAAAATGATTGATATCCTTCTACTTTTTCTTTAATCCATTTGCTAGATAATGCAACCATTGAGATACGACCACTACAAAGTTATGGACTTCATTTTAGATTACTACTATTGGTATCCTTATGTTGATATGATTACCTCTCACTGGAACTAAATATCAATCACACTATTTAATTTATCCAAATAGAGTAGAACTATATATACTTGATAATTATTGTGATATTCCCTTTTTGGGAAAGATTCATGTTCTCTATTCTTTATTTTCTATTTGTTTTATACTACATGATGGCTTGGTGCAATTGTGGGATGATGTATTAAAAATCACATGCCTCAATAACCTATAATCCAAAAATAAGATAAAGTTGGGCCAAGCTCCAACATGAATGTGAATAAGAGTCAAAGGTTAAAGGTAAAATGATATCAAACTGAGATCAATAGATATACTGAATTCATAATTACAATGGAGATTCACAGGAACATGACCTTATGACCTTTGCTTTGAATTTCCAATCTATGACTTATGTTTTATTACAACCATTTATTTATAGTTAAGGGATATATGTCAGTTTTTACTGGTTAAAATAACTAATTTAATAAAATAATTTTATTAAAAATGAAAAAAAAAAGAGAAAATGAGAGAGAAGAGCTAGAATATTATTTGTGGTTGCTCAATACTAGCAATGTTAGGTTTCTTATTATCTCTATATCATATTGTTTAATAAATTTTTTCGTAGTTCTTGTTTTCTTCTACACATTGCGACAAAACAACATGGAAAGCTGAGAAAAGAGAGCAAAACAGAGTTCATAACCGTGGTTTTGAAGCCAATCGAGGCTCGAGAGGAGCCTCCCCGGTGGTGGCATTTGGAGAGCTGTTATCCATTTGTGCTGTTTCCCTTTTACTAATCTACCAAGTTGAAAAATCTATTCCAGTCATAGCCCCAAACCAAGATCATATCGTTCATCAGACGTGTGAACTATTTGTCTTTGTTCACTTATTACAAGGATTAAAATACACTAAGCACAATCCATTACTGGTGTAATGTAGATGCGAATTAAAAAAAAAAAAAATTAACCCAAGGATCAAAGTTCATTCACACGCTGGGGAACTTCAGATTTGCATTACGCACAGGGATTGCTTTTTCAATTAAACAATATCTTTTTTTCTTTCTTTACATTATCATTAAGGGCCCAACTATTTAATATTTTATTCATTCCAATGCTTCGAGATCATTTGATTAGAGTTATTCTCAGTTTATAAAGAAATCAAATTCCAAAATGTCAAACAGAGGATTTTCAATCTATGAACCCCATAAACTAATTACTTCGTATTGAAACCCACAATATTTGAGAAATCAACATCAACCATTAAACACAATTAAGATCCAGCATATTTTATGTTGTGAAATATCAAACATTAAATAGATTCAACAGCATAAATTACAAGCTTGACCTTTACAAAACAGTGTATAAAATCAAATAAATACATGAGAATTTTCATATAATTTCTCCTTGTAGGTCCAAATTAATAATAGGGGAGGAAGGATTGAATTGGTTATTACTAAAATGTAAAGCTTTTTCAACTTTTATAAAATTAGCCTCATGAGTTATTTGATCAATAATGCCATGTACGACAATTTTGCAAGCAAACTTAGCATAAATAAAATATATGCGAAAATGTAAAGAGGAGGGTATGAAAAAATTGCTCCGATGATTACAATGGTTCCATTTTGTGTATCAATCATCTCTTCCAACTTTAAGTTGGGTATCATCTTCAGAATGGTTATGTTTCATTATATCCAATGAAAAACATATTACAAATGGCTTGCTGAATAATAAGTTTTTGGACTCAATTCACCATGATCAGCCTATCCGTCATAACTCAAGCTAAACTTAAACTTCATAAAGTACTTGAAATCACTAATCGACACTACAACAATTTACACACAAGGAACTTAATACAAATTGGTCTATTCAATTAGACATATATTGTAGGAGGAAAGTAAAAATTGCAAGTTTAGCACAATAAAAAAATGATTTGAATTCATCGTGCGGCTCTCGTAAATTTACAAATATTTACGTTGCAGTAGTTGTATCTCGAAGATTTGAATTGCTAAAGTATTTATATGTTGGTCTTTAATGGCTAGAAACTGATATATTTGAATCGAGGCTGGACCATTCAAGGATATGTCCTATCCTAATATTGTGCGGTTAAGGATGTTGCATTATAACAATTCTTCAGTTTTTTTAAATCTAAAAGATAAAGGAATATGTGATCCATGTGCCTCCTTGTTTTTGAGTATCTCCTGGATATTTTCCTTCAAAAAATAATTTAAAATTATGATAAAACTACCATAATTTGATCCTATGTGTCACATCTCAAGTATCCCACAATTTTATGAATGAATCTTGGAGCTTTAACTTTGTTGAATTCTTTTGGCCTTTTGTCAGTTGTGCTTCTAAGTTACTAAACTAAATGAAATTAATTAATCCATGTTGATACAATTGTCCAACTCAGTGGAACATGAAGGGCCTTCACGAAACGTAAATAACATTATTTTAATCAAATCTAGAACATTAAACTCAAGTAAGGTTTTCAGACTTATGATTCTACATTAAATCATCAAAGGATCTGTGGAATCAAAATATAAAAACATAAGTTTCTATACACTATAGAAAATAGCTTTGTAAAACGATAGATATGCTTATAGAATTTGTAAAAAACTTAAGATACATAATTGATGTCGAAAAGAATTAAAAAAATAAGTTTTTCTTTTCATAATAACTCTTAATTCATAATATAACATGCATAACAAAAGAGTAAGTAGAGTCAAAATTAAGTTCTTTTCCATTCTTTTGTTTGAAAGAAGTTATGAAATGAATGATAAACAAACTTTTCAACTTATGTTAAATTATTAATTATATAAATGAAATAAATAAGTTTTTTTTATAAAATTTATGATTATAACTTGATTTGAATAAGTTCTATAAATGTAAACATGAGGGTTGAGGGAAGGGAAAGACAGAAAGATATAAAGAGAGTGTGTGAAAACATAATTGAAATGCGATAAAAAGATGCATCATCTTAATGGTTGATGAGCTTGTAGAAATATAATTATATTTTTTATAATTTATTAGATCATTTGAATTAAATAAGTAAAATTGATAAACTCGGTTTAAAACATAAGATTCTGTTGAGTTTACATGTAAACTCGATTGAAATTATAAAATTTTACAAAAATAAATAAATAAAATGATTTTACAAACAACTCAACTCAAAAGGACTTTTGAAAATCATAAACTCATAGAATCGTGTGAGTAAATTTACGATTTTGATGAATATAGGCTCAAGAACATTTTCGTCCAATTGCAAGTTTTAAGGTTCATTCTAAATAACTACATATATTTTTTTATAGGTTACGGTTTGAGGTGTGGTTTAATTATCGTTACTTCATTAGATCTTTCAACTTTATATTTAGTACTTAATCATTTTTGTTATCATTAAAACTTTAAGAGAAAACCTAACATGCCTTCTTGGGACAATTTAATCATAAACTAACAAAAAATTTCAAATAATGGACAATAAAGTTTAAAATATAAAAAGAAAGAATATAAAGCACAGTCATTGCGGAGGAAAGCTTTATTTAAAAAGAAAAAATATTAGCTTTTCGGAAAGTGAAGAAGATTTGAGTGAAGGAAATGAAATATGGTATGAGCACTATGTTTAAGACAATGATAATATTTATTCGCTGCTTAACATGAAAATTTGCCGCTTGACAAAAATTGAGTGGGAAATCGTAGCAGATTGAATATGCAGTAGTGGGTTATGTTGAAAATTTCTAAACGGAACAAATTGCAAATCATATTTTTATAATTTGACATAATTATTATAATTGATTAAAAGAAACAAATTCTACTATATTTATCCTAGTAGTTAGTATGTTTACATTATTCAAAGACGTGGTCCAAATTTAAAATAAAGCCCACTCATCAAGACATTATCTCTCTTTGCCCTCGAACGACTAACTCAACCAAGAGACGGCACCTAAATTGGAAACAAAGGAGAGAGACCATATCGCCTCCTTAGCCCGATCAGCCAACCCATTCATTTTTTGGTCCTATAGAAAAACTCTGCATTTATTCGGTTGTTTGTGTTTTATTATATTTTGGTTATCTTAGTATTATATTGTTGTGGTTTTTAGGAAAATATTATCCAGAGAAAATATTGATAAAAACTAATAATTTTATTAATAAATAAATAAAATAGATACGATATAAATATAACATAAATAAATTACAAATATAAATGTAAAACATATATGATTTTAGATAATCTAAAC
Source organism: Combretum micranthum (assembly GCA_024138025.1). Classification (NCBI taxonomy): domain Eukaryota; kingdom Viridiplantae; phylum Streptophyta; class Magnoliopsida; order Myrtales; family Combretaceae; genus Combretum; species Combretum micranthum. Next base: position 235,941 of record JAMXBD010001715.1, on the reverse strand, counting down.
ACACCCGTATTCAATCCCACGTCAACATTCCCATTTATTTCTTGGTCAGCTGTAGTATAATATCATTTTAGTGTACTTGCATTGCATTTCGTGCAACAGTCTTATGGGTCAATTTTAATTGCAACGTGAAACTGACAAGTGAATAACGAGATTGAGATGGAAGAAAACCCTTCTTTGACGTGGATTTGGATTTTAATTCTTTTCTATCTTTTAAATTTATAAAATAGGTATAGTGATTCTATTGGCTTCTGAAATATGTTAACATCATTATGGTGTTATTAAATTTCTTATAATTTCAAATACTAATTTCATGAAAAGGATATCTTAAAAATGAAAATTGAGAGAATTTGAGATAAATGAGTTCAAAGGATTTATCAGTAATGACCATTTCTTGTTGTAGTGAGCGCAATTTGATTTTGATTTAGTTTTTCCTTTAAACTAAATCAAATTAAGCACATAAGAATATGGTTTCATTTTTTCTTTTATAGCATCAAACCAAATTGTACAATTTGAATTAGTTTATGAATTGAAATTTTGAAGTTTAATATGTTTGCATAATATGTACTAAATTTATTTAAATTTAACAAGTGTTAGTTTCATATGAGAGCTTGATGTAGTTAATAGTTGTATAACTAAGAAATTTCATCCAATGATCTACTAATAGCTAATTTTATTCTTAAAATCAGTATAGTATATATTTTGATTCTACCTTTATATATATAATTCACATAATATGGTTATAAAAGTTAAATAAATATACGTTGTAATAACGTAAAAAAAAAAAAAAAATTGTTCCAAGTGTCATGTTATTATAACATAATTATTTTAGTCACAAGTAAAACATCACTATACTTTTCAAAAATAGTATAATTTAGTTTGTTCCTCCTAATCAAACCTAGATTTGCTGTTTGATTTGCTTTAGAAATTTTCTATACTAACAGTACTAAAAAAACCATTTATTAACTTGGTTATTTTTTTCAAAAACAACTAAAGTGTAAATAATATGAGAGAGAATGTTGATTGAGATAGCCATGCTCAATCACGCAAACCCCAGCCACCCCTCCCCCCAAGTTGGTTATGATACACCAAGGAAAAGGCTAGAATTGATGTGAAATTAGATCGGATCTTTTATTTTACTAGAAAAGGCATGCATTTTCATACATACTACATTATCTGCTGATACAGATGGATATTATATCTTCCCTAGATATGTAACTATAATCTTCCTTGTGCTTGTGCACCCTAAAAAATTTTAAATGGACCGATCTCTCATAATTCCACACCAATCACATTTAACTAGTAAGACCCAGATAATACGATATCCCCGTACCATTCAGCCACTGAGCCCCTTGTATAAAATTCGCCACAGTAAACTGACTTGCCTCAGTTGAATTAGTGATCACTCTATAACCAGGCCATGTCACTCTTCCACTGGTATTGGAACCAGGCCCTCGATTTAGATACTCACCATAGTATAATGTACTTAGTGCAAATGAGCCGTTCCATTCCAACCACCCAGCGGGAACCACCACATCGTCTATGTAAGACAACATAAACACTGTCCTAGAATACTCCTTCCATGGACGACCTAAATACGTCGAATAGTTTGATTTTACGGGGATTAAATCTGTAGCTGCTGTTATTTTGCATCCCAATATCGATATGCCTGTGTTTTGGTTAGGATCTTCCCTACCTTGTGCTGTGAATAGGTTTTTTGGTTCTCGTTTGGTTTTCGTGCATAGAGACTGCAGTTTTGGATCACCACAGCTGCATTGCCAAATATGAAATCAACAGTGCCGTATATATCACATTGGCTGTAGAATTGGCGGAGGGAGTGAACATAGAGGGTGTCTTGATACCCCACAAAGCTGCATTGATAGAAAGCCGAGAAATCGGAACCGCTCCGAAGGGCCACAGCTTGGTGCTTACTAGGGCCGGCACCATTCTCGAAGGTTATGCCTTTAGCTATGAAATTTGTGCCAACCACAGCTGAAAGATAGCATGATTACAAAGTTATTAAGTGATTGCATTTATATGGTTGCTAGTAATAAAATGATGTCATGTGAATAAAAGAGAATTTCTATCAATCTATGTAAGTCATCATATACTTGAAATATCAATGTTATATTCTTAATGGAATTTCGAAGATTATATACGATGGAAGTCCTCTATATTGATATTTAAATCAAATTTGTGGTAGAATTTGGTTAAGTTCCCTATGTTTTAAATAAGGGTCAATATCAAGAATGATATTTCAATTTTGATAAAAAAAATGTAATTTAGTATATAAACTTTGAAATTAATCAATTTAGTATCTAAACTTTAAAATAGATCAATTTAGTACCCGAAAGAACTTTTTATACATACCAACAGTAACTTCGTCCACTTTTATAAAATACTAAATTGATTAATTTCAACATTTTTCAGGTACTAAATTGATTTTCAAAGTACTAGTACTAAATTGATCAATTTCAAAGTTTAGATACCTAATTGTATATTTTGTCAAAACTCATGTAATATTAATAACATTATCCCTTTAAATAATTTAATTCATTTCTCTGTATTCATACAAAAATTGAGTCAAGTATTCTAGATCATGAACAATTATTTTACAAATGACACCTATAATTTACTCCATTTATGGCATTGTGGTAAGAATCTTAACAAAAACTCTAGACATTATGCAAGCTCTTTAAGGATCTCTCGTCGTTATGATCATGTTTATCCTATAAGGCATCTACAAAGCTCTTAATGTACCTTGTTAACACTTTAATGGTACTTATGGTACACAGGAATGGAATGAAATGGAATTGCGATTCTGGCTTCCATTTCCTTTCCTAATGTTTAGAAGCCAGAATCGTGATTCCTTTGAATCGATGATTCCGGTTTTAAAGGGGAGAAAGTGGAATCGCAATTCCATTCCACTCTTATTAATTATATGTAGTGTAATTATTTTTTTATTCTATCATTTATTCATATTTTGCATTTATTACTAAGGACATTCCCAACAATTACGCTTTTTAACCATTCAATTCCATATAATCTTCTAAACATAGGACTGGATCATTCCATTCCAATCAATTCCATTATCATCCCATCTATTTCATTCTAAATCATTCATGTATATTAAACGCGACATAAGGGTCTCTTTTTATTGAGGACCTCACTATTTAGTTTCTAAGGCCCTTCGTTTTTTTTTTTTTTTTACCTAATTTTGTGGCCTTCATATACTTATATATATATAATACAATTAATAAAAGGAAAAAAAAAAAGATAATGATACCTACTTCAAAAAGGTTTTAAAAACCTTTTTCCATTCATAGAGACTGGTAAAAGACTCAACGGCTAAGGACCTTGAATACCTCTATATTTTATCTAATCTCCTTCATTTAAATGTTCACGTTCAATTAATACCTTGAGTATCATCAATTCATTTTTTTTTATTGGCTTAATTTAACATTTGCCAAAAATCTAGAAAAGCAAAATAATTTTTCGGTTCTTCACAAAAGATATCAAATTTTACAAGACATTTACTATATCTCAAATAAGGTTTCTAGTCTACAAAATTATGTCAATGACCCATAATGTTAAAATTGCAATTTTACTTACATGATTTTACAAGTTAAAGATTTTAGACACAAACACTGTTCGAGTTATGTCCTATATAAAATAGCTTTTTTTTTTATAATTATAGAATGATTTTAACTGATATACATGTAAACTCAATAGAATCTAATATTTTTAGCCAAATTTTTTGATTCCGCCTATTTGAATTAATTATGCCACATGATACAGTCATACTTTTGCAAGTATATCAACTATTAGGGTACTACTTGTTCAAAAAAAAAAAAAAAAAAAAACTATTAGGGTACTATATATTTCTTATCCCATTATAGTTTTGTTCTCTCTCTCTCTCTTGTTTGACATTTATAGTAATTATTCAAATTCTAGTACTATTTGTAAAGTTTACAGCTGAACTTGTTTTTTTTATATAATTCAAAATTTAAGATAAGTTGAAAGATTGGATTCTCTTTTTGATTTATAACTTTTTTTCAAGTAAAATAATAAAAAGTGATTTTAGTCTCAACTTTGCTTGCCCATTTGTTATGCATGTTATGTTGGATATTTATAGTTTTTTATGCTATTTTATATAAGTTATAGAAAAAGAAAATATAAGTTGTAAAAACTTATGTTTCTATGTTTCAATTTTATATTTCAATTCTACAAACCTTTCGATAATTATAAGTAAAATCGCAAGTTTAACAAACTTGCAAGGACTCTGTTATACATACTCTAAATAAACATAAAATTAGAATAAAAATTAACTACTTTATTGAATGCACATTTTTTCATTTCTCAAGTCTTAACTAATAGTAAACATCTTAGGCCATGCATAAACTCTTTATGGACCTCTCTCCCTTAAGTACCTAATTACCTTATATGAAAATCCTTCATTTATATTCCTTGTATATGTATCACATTAACTAGTTATTTATTTATTATAATAATTTAGCATTTTCTATTTGTCTTCTTAATGATTCATTTTAACATTTGTCAAAAATTCAAAATAAGTACACCTTATTTAGATTTTTATAGATAAATTTTATGGTCCCATCATTTAACGATCCACATCATATCCAGCCGTGATCGAACCACTAAAATAATTAATATTCTAATTCTAATATATTTGTTTTAATGGTTAGATAATTGACTAGATGGTCTCGTTTACGAAATCGTAAAATCTCCCTATTTTTATATATAGTAACATACTAAAAAAGTAAATTCTTAATATATAAAATGGTGTCAAACACATCGACTACATGCTATAGATTATGCAATTTGCTCATTGCAAAATGTAATTTATTTATTGAATAAATTTAATTGATTTCCATCATGTATTTGCTAATACTAATAAACTTGAGAAAAAAAAATACTCATATATATATATATATTTAGATTAATTTTCATATGTATTTTCTATATCAAATATACATTTGTATCTTATTTGTTTCTTATCTGTTTGATCTATTTATAAGTGAGAAAGTTTATTTTTCATCTGTATTTGTTTCTTGACAAACAATCTATTTGATAATGACAAAAATAAGATATCAAAACAGTTAGAATGAGACAAACTAAACAGACCCATAATCTTGTATCATAAAATATGATATGAGTCCTATACCGTATGTTAGAAAAAAGAAAAGAAAAGAAAAGAAAATAAATATTTGTGATGTTTTTTCCCCCTTAACTTAAGAGTGTTCAAATCATACATCAATAGATGATTGTAGAAGGAGGGTGGCAGGTTATAGACAAATTCTTCTTTCGTAAGGAATTCTTCAAATAATTCTAAACCTAATCTTTTCAGAAAAACACCAATAGTACTCTTGTGTTTGAGAGTAGGGCCTATTATTAAGAATAGTGAATTACTATTCTCATTAATAGCATTTAACCAACTAGGCAACCATGGAGAGGGGTTGGATTCACTGCATCTTATATGTGTAGAATGTTTATTTACCTTTTTCCCATTTTCATTATACTATATCTATTAATCTGTATCTATTTATCTATTTATTGATAAAAAATTAATACATAAAAATTATATGACTTTTATTTGAAGAAAACTATATTAGAAAAATATGTAAAAAAAAAATGCAAGCAAAAAAATAAAGAGCAAATTTACATGAATATTAATATTATGAAATTACATTTTCATAACTATATATGTTTATTTAATTAACAATACTAAAAAAAAAAGCATTTTGAATATAAGTTAGTAAATAATAGATCATTTTAAAATTTTTTCATCATAATAGGTAATTACAGAAAAAAAAAAAGATTACTAAACTAAGTTATGTAGTTGGTGATATTCCCAAATAAATGATATAATAGGACAAAACACTTGTAATATGGGTAATAAATTTATTATTTTTTGTATACTACTAATAAAAAAAACAATATATGAAAATTTATTTAGTTAAAATACAGTCTTATAATGAGTGAATTTAATGTTTTTAGTTATTGTGAAAAAAAAGAAGAAGTAAAGTTAAGAAAAGAGAGAGAAAATACTATTTAAGTAATAAATATATCTTGAAAAGGCAAAATTACAATTATGTGATTTGATTCCATGACCTCACCAAATCCTTTACCATTTAAGTATATATCATACTATATTTATATTTACTCTATAAAATATACATATTGTATTTTCTTTATTTTTTTTGTAAAGCTGAAAAATTAGCATTTTCGAGCTTGGGGGTCGAGACCCCCTATAAGCCCCACCAAAATCCTTCCATGCCACCTTACATGTAATATTTCTCATACGAAAAGTGGTGAAACTCTAATTATCAATATACCTTTTAGCATAATAACTTAGATATATTAAAACTCTAAAGTTAAGTGAATTTAGTGAAGAGCACTTCTAGATGAAGCATCTCCTGAAAAATTGCTAATGCTAAAGATAAAACCATACAACATTTTGCTAAAGTAAACAATATTTTGATAGACATAGTTCTAGACTAGCAGACCTAGTAAACCTTGTGTCCAATGGCATTACCTACAAGACATGAAGAAAAGGTAAGGATGTAGCTAAGTTAGGTTTAGGACGAGTTTTACAAAACCAAACCCAAACCCAGTACCTACAAGATTCCTGAAACCATCTCAAATCTTATAGGTTTTGTCCATAAACCCAAAACCCGTTCGATAAACTCTTTAGGATATATAAACCGAACCCAATAAATCTAAAAATGTTTCAATTACAAATTCCCTAAAATACATGCCCATATTTTCTTCTTGTTTACTTAGGGAAAATTTATTTCCATTAACATTTGTATATAAAAAAATCTTTTCAAATTTATTCTCTTTATTCTTAATTTGCTTAATATTGTAATAATTCATCATGATTAATTAAAATCAAATATTATTAAAAGTAAATGATCCACAAAATAAAAAATGCATATACTATTTATTAAATTGAACTAATATTTAAATACATAAACTTTAAATTAATTTGGATTTTAATTTTATTAATTGAAATGAATTTAATAATGTTCTTTTAATGGATTCGAGTTCGTAAATAATTTTTTATTTATTTTATAATCCGACTCAAAACCTTATAAGGTGTAAAATAATATATCAAAACTCATCCTAAATATGGGTAATATCATATAAGATATTTAATAGATAGGCATGGTTGCTGGATATCTTATAAATACCCCGTCACATCATATTAAATTTTGTTTTCCCATTTTCTGACAACCATGGATAGGCAACTTAAACAAATCTAAGACTTCGGCCAAAAAAAGAAAAAAAAAAAAACAAACAAATATAAGACGTGAAATTCGGTACAGACAAAGCCATGGGTGACATGGGTCCATGGTCTGTGGTTGATTATAAAATCGGTGGAGCAGAATGTACCCGGTGAAGGTACATCTGCTCTTGCCTAAAAAATATTTCTTATGCACATTAAAAGATGTTACTATGTTCACTGTATCCCATAGCTGTTTTGTGTATCCACAGTTGGCGTGAAGTAGATTTCCTTAACCTTTTCTTTCTTTAATTATTGTAGCAGAATATTTTGTTTTGTTAATATAGTATAGGAATACATCCTCTAAAATTATTTTTTTTTATTTTTTTAATTAATAATATATAAACGTGAATAGTACATTTTCATCATACCTCACTTTGACTCACTACAATCTTTTTTTTTTTTTTCCCAATATACTCAAAATTTCACATTATGGAACTTTACAAAGGAAATACAATTTTTTTCAATAGTCTTGAAATTTAATAGCCATCACCTTAATCTTTTAAGTAAATATATCATATTCGAATTTTCTATCCGGTTCTAATGCTAAAAATAAATAAATAAAAAATTAGGTCAATGAAAAAAGTGACATAATGGACGGTTGGATATCTTGTAACCAAATTTGGATTAACTCTTGCTGAGAATCATGCTTTAACAGGTTTCTTTACTCTTGTTCTCATAGCACACCGACATTAGTCGTTAAAAACCTTAGCTCATTTTTTTAATTAATTTTTTTATACCCGAACTTTACCAATTTTATATTAACTTTATAAAGTTTAAAAATGATATTTACTATTTATGAACTTTTGAAATTTATTTATAATACCTAAATAAGATAATTAAAAAATGAGTAAAATTCAAGGAAGTAATTGCTTAGTTTTATAAAATTTAAGTATTTAATTGCAGATGTATGCATAATTTAGGTAATAAACTGACACTTTGATGATATGTTTGGCAACTCTCTTAAAAGTAAAAATCAATACAAATTAGAAGAAAAAGAAATGAAAATGAAAATGAGTGAGATTTTTATTTTATGTTTAGTAACATATAAAGGAAATGAAAGGAAAGAAGATAAATAGATTTATTAATCGATAAAATTATCGCTATATCATTTTTATGAAATATTAGTAAGAGGGCATTTTTGTATTTCCATAGCATTTCTTTCCATTTTCCTTACCTATATTTACTTTCAATAGACTTCCTCCAATCCAAATACATTGTTAAACTTAAAGTAATTAGTTATACAAATCAGTAAAGTTCAAATATTAAATATCACATTCGCTTAATTTATTTATATTTTTACTTGCTAAATATAGATCTTATCTTAATATTTAGATGAAATAATGTAAGTTTCTATATCTATACATCTCCAAGGGTCAAGTACCAACCAACTAGGACTCGACTCGATCCAACCATGAGGGATCCGACACGGCATGTGGACTTGCTATGGTCAACAGTTGGTGAGTACAACTAGCTCCACTTAAAATATATATATATATATATATATATATATAGAGAGAGAGAGAGAGAGAGAGAGAGAGAATTCAAAATAGTAGAAAAATGAAAAAAATTAATATTAAGAATATTTTCATTTGAATAGAATTTACTAATTATCTATCTATAATATTTAATGCGTTGTAGATAACAACACATATGATAACTATAATTCAAAACTATCCTCATGTTTTATATAGAGTTCTATACAGAGTAAAGTCTCACATGTAAACAATGTGGGACATCTTTTTTCTTTTATAAAGTCTACATTTTTATAAGGATAAATTATACTGGAAGGTCCACTATTTGGAGATAAGTCCATTTGAGATCTCACCGTTTCAAGTAATTTAAAAGAGATCCTAATGTTTGAAAATACGCCAATTAAGGTACCAACTTTTTGAGTGGTTTAAAACTCCCAACGTTTTTTAGTGGTTCAAAAAAAGATCCAAACGTTTGGAGAAGTGGGTTGATTGAGGTCTCCATTAACATATGTCAATAAGAGAAATATTTAATTAAAACTTAAAAAACCTTTCCTCTAAGATCTTCACTGACATGTATCAATGAGAGAAATAATTTATTAAAAACCAAAAGATATTTTCCAAATGCTAGGACCTCTTTTAAAATTTTCGAAACGTTTTGACTTACTCCTAAACATTGGTGCCTTCTAGTGTAATCTACCTATTTTTAGAGAGTTACTCTTATTCCACATTGCTAATATTTAAATACAATAGATATGTGCTTGTATATAAATAATTGCATATCATTGATAGTATTACTCGAATATGGATTAAAGAGTGATGTATTTTTAGGCCCATTTTAGATTAAAAGTTTGAAATTTTGTTATAATAAAACAAATTTCTTCTTATAAAAGGAATCTAGAGATCTGGATAAGAAAATTAATAAGATGAGGCAAAATGTAAAAACTAAATCTTATATTATGTCTTTTGTAAGATTCAAACAATTTTTTAAAAAGGAAATAAAAAAATATAATACGAAATAGTAGAAAATTTTAATAAAAAGCAAATAACATTTAATGTTTCAACTATTTTATATGTGAATAAGAATAATAAGTTATCTATTCATACTATTTAATGTGTTATAATTCAAAATCATGTGTTGTGCTTTATATAAGTTTTATTAAGAAAAGAGTCTTACATTTAAACACTGTGAGACTTTCTTTTTTTTTTTTTGTAAACTCTACTTTTTTAGAGTTACTCTAGTTCTACGTTACTAATCTTTCAACTTAATAGAGATATGCTTATGTATAAATAATTAGACATCATTGGTGTATTAAATGAATATAACTTAAAAAGTATATTCTCAAGCTCATTTATTTTACATATTAAAAGTTTAAAATTTATTATTTAATATAATAAAATCTTTTCTTTAATTTTTTTTTTTTTAAAAAGGAACGGATTGGAACTATCGGATGTGCCCGCCTCACCAACAACGTGAAGCTTACGGGCCCTTCAAGAAAATGACCCGGACCCACGACATCTCTAGCTATATTAAGCATAGTTCAGTTTGGGCAAATACTAAGTGCATGTGATCCGCTCTACTCTATGTTTTCAAGATAATGTCAGCGAAATCGCATCGATATGACAGTTTAATTCTTTTTTCAGCTTAATTCACACCGTCACAATTTGTTGAGTTTTGGCGGTGTATTATTTGAGTTTAGATAGTACAACACTGACTTTGTTTTGAGTTCAAGACAAAATTTCTATTAGAAATCAAATTTAGTTTGAACTTTGGCTAAAATTAAAATTTAACCTCGAGCATAACTTAAAAGAGTACGGAATACATTCGAACTCAACATAATTGAATTTGTTTGATTTGAATTTAGTGAAAAAAATATTTTATCTATATTAATATCCAAATAATTATTTTGGCTCAAATTTACTACTTTTTTAACAGATAATTACACAAATATATATGAGCACATTTAGAAATATACTCATTTAATATATGAACATTTTAAGTTATTAAAAAATGAATCAACATCTTATAAATAAGTTAACTAAATATTAATGTTTCGTAAAATTTATCTAATATACAATCTTTCAAATAATAACAATAATATTAATATTTTAAATAAACTTATTATTAAATATTTTATCTTATGTCTCTAAAGAGATTATTCTTATATATTGATACTTTATAAATTAATTTATCCCTTTTCAATCAAACTCATATAAATATTATATAGAAATCTAATTAGGTTACGATTAATTCAATTCGTTTACATCAAATTGATAACGGTACTTGTCGTGCCACTTGCCAATTGACATTACACGGCTGGCAAAAGCAATTTCGGGGCCAATGGCCCACAGACACCCACACCAATTCTTTGGGTGAAGTCATCATCCACTATATATATTTACCAACTTGTCCTAAGCCGACCAACTTTTACCAAGCCGGTTAGGTGATCCGTTTTTTATTAGTATTTATATTTGTATCAAAATAATATTTATATTTTATTTATTTAATTTTTTTATGAAAATTATTAATTTTTTTATCTATATATATTTCTTAATAAATAATTTATTAAAAAATTAAAAATATATAATTATATTTACCAAAAAAAGCTCACTTTATAACTATACCTATCATTTTGTATATAAAGATCTAATGGCATGTTTGGTATCTAGAAATCGATCGGAATGAAATCGTGATTTCGGCTTCCATTCTCTTTCCTACGTTTGAAAGCGTCATGAGAAGGCGGAATCGCGATTCCCTAGAATCGACGATTTCGGTTTTAAGATGGAATTCGATTCTGCCTTCTCAAAGACAGAATCGTGATTCCATTCCCCCTTCCATCAAGCATTTGTACCTGAATTACATTTTTATCCTATATAAATTTATTATTTTATTTTTTGTAGCGGGTATTTTTGGTAAATTCTAATGTAAACTAATTCATATCCATATCATTTCGTATTCGTATCCAAATAAAGAGATAGATTTGTCATTTTCTTATTGATTCCATTCCATTCTTTCGATTCCAATCCATTCCATTCCGAACGATTCCCGTATACCAAACGTGACATAAAGGTTGAATTTACAAATCCAAACGTTTCTTAGCCATAAAGTTACAATATTCCAAGTCAATCGTGTTGTAACTATTGCTGAGTTTGGTCCCAGCAAGACATGCCCCCACCACCAATCATTCTTTGATTTGTGAGTCATGTTCAACCAATACTGTAACATGGACCGACGTCCTTTACATGATTTTCTTATTATGATAGGCTTACTACATGTTGCGTCGTTTGGGAGAGCGAGAGAATTACGAGAGGAAGCTTCAAATGCCCAAGGAGCAAATGAAAATTTCATGATAATCAGAGAAATAAATATCTCTTAATTAAACTATTATATAAATTCGGATCAGTTGTGATAACCTTATAAAGTATATGGTTTTAAATTTTCATAAAATTTTTAAAAATATACAAATGACCCTTGTCTTGTTGGATTTAATACTAACAGTATTTTTAAAGCCCCAAAAACACTGTAACTTAAAAAAAACTGTACATATTAACAACCATGGGTTTCAGCAAATTTGAAACCCATATGATATATAGATAATTTTTAAAAAGTTATAGTATGTATCAATTATCAAATCAGGTTTTAAGGTTTATGTCCATCCGCACTTGAAATTAGGTTTATTTTTCATAATAAATAAATAGCTGTTCATCGGAATCCCTACCCAGACGATAATGACATCAGCTTTATTTGTTAATCATACTTTTTTTTTTTAACCCGATGACTACGAAAAAGGAAAATACCAAAAAAGTTGCATCTCTCTCTACCCTAATGGGACAAGTCGGAGCAATCGACAATTATTTTCCCTTGGACAAATGCAACAAAAATGCAGCCTCACGGACCTTGATTTATCGCGGTTGAATATAATATTAGTAACACCGTGTTTGGTGCAGGGGAATTAAGGGAAAAAAAGGAGGATTATATTTTATCTTCCTATTTGTTTTAAAAGGAAATGTAAGACAACGAAATATTTTCTCTCCATCGTATCGTAATTTCGTTTCCCCCAAAACAAAGAGAACAAGGAGTGAAAGAAGTGAACTTTTTCTTTTTTATATAATTGCTCTCGTACCATAATTTTTTAAATTACTTGTCATCTTTTTAAAAGTATATAAATAATTTATTGTGTCTTATTTTATCTTTTATAATAATTAAGATTTCATTTATTTTTCTTATTTCATTATCCAAAACATATAATGATTCAAATTTTTAAATAAATCATTTTCTCCATTTTAGTCTCTTCATAAATTTTCCTTACTAATTTATTCTGTCATGCTAAAGAAAGCAAAGGATACGAAGCGTTAGTGATAAAAAAAAAAAATTATTTATTGTTGCTAATATACTACATGTATCCGTAAATGGGTTATTAGTAGTAATGATATTTTTATAAAAGACAAACTTATTTTTTTATAAACTATTGCTAATACCTAAGCTAATTACCTGGAATATGTTATTATTATTATTATTATTCATACACGCAAAACGAAATAATATATTTTAATTACGAAAGGAACTTACCGACAGTGGCAGACTGGAAAGTCGTCCAACCATCAACCACGTTCCTGTAAGCCTTAATAATCGTCTTCCCGATCCCATCTCCGAGGAACATCAGCTTTGTCTTCTTTGATGTCACCTCCACATTTTCAAGATACGCTCCTGCTTTTATGTATATCACAAATCTGCCCATTTATAGAAAATTATTACGTTAAGTTGTATATTTGCAACTTGTAGACAAATTGCAAGATTTATTGTCAAATCTTATGCTTATGCATAAAGTGATAGGTGTACATAGTTATAAAGTGATAAATGGGTTCAAAAGTGATAGATTAGTTAACACGTGGTACGTTTTGCTTGCCTTTCATCTTTATTTTCTTTATTTTTTTTTTAATTTTTTATAAGCACACACATTAGTTTCAAAAGTCAAAACACAATAATTATAATGAAATACTTTTACACTGTGTTTTGCAACTTTTTGAAAAATGAAAATAGAAAAAAAAAGAGAAAACAGTGTAATAGAAAAGAAATTTTTATTAAACAAACAAAAGACAACTAGCTGTATATTTTATTAATGTAAAATATCAACAAGTTGTTTGTCGGTAGATATTATATCTAAGGGTAATTGTCTTTTTCAGATACTCATGAAATATATACAATACTCAAATAACGTTTTCCTATGTTATGCATTTATCTATAAATAATCTATGATCTATTAACATTTAATAAGTCATGTTAGAAAATATATCTTAATATTCTATATCCAATTTGGATCTGGATCTGGTTCTAATATAAAAGTTAGGTAATTTAATGAGATATTTAATTTCATAACAAATGTATATTTATCTATTTATATTTCCACTGCGTAGTTACTAAAATTAATATATAGAAAAGAATGGAAATATAAATATAATTCCTTACAAGATGAAAATTTAATGTACTAAATAATTGTACCTGGTGGTACTAGAATTTGGAGCGGCTGCAACGGCGGCGCTGACGGTGGTGTAGTTGCCCGTGCCGTCTTGAGCTACAATCAAATTATACTTAGTAGCACTAACCGAAGTCTGCAACAACTTCCTATCCTTTCCGGACAACCACGTAGGAAACCCATCCTTAACTTCTCCATATCCTGGTAAAACCTCATTATTATTATTATTATTGCTCTCTATAGCTTCCTTCACTCCAGGAATTTTCTTCAACATAGCCAATGAATTGCTCACATGTCTAGATATGTTAAAAAGGTTCTTCTCAATCCTATCCCTGACATGTTTTTTACTATATGCGAACCCATCTAGGCAAGTGTATTGATTCGTCATGGCACCACTCAAAAACGTTTGCAAGTCACTGTACTTCTTGGCAGGAGAAGAGGTGCTTAGATCAGCCATTGCCGTGTTGAACTCGTCGACTGTGTCGGCGAAGAGCTCGAGACAGTCGTCGAGTGCCCTTTTCTCTAGGGGACCTAAAGATGGGGCTAGGTTCTTTTTTAGGCCGGAGCAGTTGGAGAAGGCGGCGTGGACCTCGGACATTGTGACATTAATGGTGGAGGAGATCATTTGGGGGATGGATTTGGTGGTTAGGTCAGGGAAAGAGGCGAGTGTGGAGACACATAGCTCTGGGTAGAGTGTGCCTTCGCAAGTGGAGTGAGCCACTTGGAGGTGTTTGTGGATGTGAGGTTGTTGTTGAAATTCCAAGGTGTTGTCATTTGGTTTGTCTTTGAGGGAGTCCACTAATGGGAGTAGGAAGCAAGTGGCGATGGAAATAGGGATTACGGCCAAGAGGTGGTTGTTTCTTGATCTTTTTCTCATCTTTTCTAGCTGTGTTTTGTGGGAGGGTTCTGAGTGAGAAGAGGGTCTGTCTCTAGTGAAAATTAAGCTACTTGTTCATTGCCCTTTAGTAATGCCATCACACCGTTCTGTCCCTTCTTAATGTCTTGGTCAGCATCCTCATCCTCTATACTTGCTGCCCTTCACTGCCGTGGGCTCTTTCTATCTAGATGGGCCTCTTTGCTTACCGAACTTCAAAAAAGAGTAATTTTATCTCTTGTCTAAAAATAGCAAAGCCTTCAAATGATGGTCGGTTTATTTCATTATATAATAATGATTTAGTGTCATATTTTTTATCGTTTTTAAATAGATATTTGACCAAAAACAGATACTGATAAAAAATTGATAGCTTTATTCATAAACACACTAAATAAATATGATACAGATATGATCCAGATGAATATCAGATGCAGATCTAATACAACTATGATACAGATAAAAATAAAACAATTTGACCTGAAATATAATATTATCTCTTTTGTTATAAATGGCTTTTTAGCAAATAAGCCCACCTCTGACATGTGTTTTGCTCCAGCTGTCCAGCAAATGCAAGCTTCCAAACGTTTGAGACCAATATGTCCGAAGAAGAGGCCTTAAACAGCTGCTACTTCACAATACTCACACACGGGCTTTCCCTTTTCATTGACATTTTAGATCTGCTATATTTCGTTCATCCTCTAGCTACCTCGGATAAATTGATACTCAGATTGATTTATGTTTAGTTTGATTTGTCAATACTCAACGGGATCCCATCCATGCGCAGCTAGCTCGGTTCATTAAACTTTGGCATGGATTACCTGAAATCAGTTGTTGCGATATGGTGTTGAAGATGAACAGCTGCTTGTTTTGGCCAATGTGCTATTGGCAGGCTCTCCTTGGGTTCATGTTAGGTTGCTGAGCTCGAATGATCAGGGTGGTGTATTGCTGTAGGCGCTCATTGGCAGGACTTGGACGCTCGGTATAACAGCAGGGGCTCTCGGCTGCTCTTGTGGATGCTCTGGACCTCAACGCACTTTGCTGAAATGGGTGCTTTTGGAGATCGGCAGCAGCGATCCTTGGATGCTCCAAAGACTAGGGACGCCTGAGCTGAGGTCGTGAGTGCTCAGGTATGGTCCTCTTCTCTGCTGCTTCAGCTCACAATGAAGCTCAAATCCAGATGTTGTTCACGCTTAAAAATTGCAGCTGCTCGGCTGTGTACAAGGTTGCTTAATTGGAGCGCTTGGCTGCTCCCTTTCACTCATGGGTGCTCTTTTACAAGCTGTTATCAGCTGCTGCTCTGTTCTCAACTTTAGGTTGTTCCGCTTGGATCTTCTCACATGGGTTCAATAGCAGTCATGTACAACACCTTGCTGTTCTCCGTTGCTGCACCGTCGTGGAGCTTGAATTCAATGACATCAACTCAGTTCAATCTTGCCAAACCTGCCGATTGCTTCTATGCAGAAACTTTAGAGCAATTTTTTCACCCAAATACATTCAGAATTTCTCCAAACTCATAGCATAAGAATTAAAGAGCTCCTTCTTATCTTTCCATAGAATTTTGAATCACCTTGATCAGATATTAGATGAGAAAAAAATGCACAATTTATGAATTAGTGTCAAAGCGCAAATCAGAATGGTACAATGTACAAGCAGTAAATTCATGACATTTTTTTACTATGATACTTTCTGAAATCACCAAACCTAAACGTAAAAGCTGTAGTTCACTCTCTTCTCTTTCTAAATAATTTTGAATCACGTTAAAAGAGCTCAAGTGAGAGAGATATTCACAATTTATCAAACTTTGTCAATTTGCAAAATATGGACGTCGCCACTGCAGATGCAGCAGATTCACGCCCAATTTCATCATTGATTCATTCAGAACTTTGTAAAACTCAAAACATAAAACTTTAAGTTCTCTCTTAGCTTTTTATTGCATCTTGAATCAAGTCAAACGGAGGTCAAATGAGAAAGATATGTTGAATTTACCAGAAGATGTCGAGACTGTCCTGTTTCGTTCTCAACATGCAGCTCTAGTGTTCTCAATCATAGTTCCTGTTCAGATGGTCTTCAGCTACTCGGTCTCTCTTCAATAGCTGAAGTTCACTCGGCAACTGCTCGATGGAGAGGATCAGGTCAGCATAATCTTGGACAGCTCGGAGTTGAATGATGTGGTTACTCGGACTTTGTTGTGTTGCTAATGCCAGTGGTTGCTGCAATTTCTATTGCTTAAATCTGCTGTTATGCATTGATTTAATGCTCAAATTCGTCTCCGCAGCTTCTGGATTCATGGCTTTTCTGCTGTCACATTTTGCTTTCATTTGAACCGCAATAGAGCACCAAAGGAGTAAGATCATAATCTGCAATTTTGGTTCTTCTGTAGTCCATTGTGACTAATAACCTAGGCTCGGTTGCTTTGTTCTGCACAAATTGGAAAAACTATATTGCTGTCATGAGTTAAACCAAATGCACTTAAGAACAGTTGAGCTTGACAAAGATCAACACAACACACATTTGAGGGGAACTCAATGAATTTGAACCATCTATCTATTGATTTACCAAGTTGCAATGACAAATTAGTAAAAATCAATAAATAGAATCTTTTTCCCTTTTAACACAAGTTTGAATTAAAGAACCAAGAATGCCTAATGAAGCTTTTGAACTGAATCATCTTAGCATATTAGCTGTTTAACTACTACTTTTGATCCTTTTTCTATATTTTATGTGCAATTGATCCAAAATCAATACTTCACCAATTTATGGCAGAATTTCACAATAAAAGTGCTAAATTTATGCATAAAAAAAATGTGACAAATATGCTAAATAAACTTGTAATTTTACACATTTATCACCTAGATCTTTTTTATTGCATTCGATTAATTATTCATTTGAGTATGGTTCAGTTTGACACCTTAAATATACTAAATCACTTTGCTAAAGAGGGAAAATAGTTACATCATTTATATTATTAGTTTTATGAGTAAATTGCAAATACATTTTCTTATGTGTTCATGTGCATTTAACCTTTAAAAAAAAAATAGAATGTTTATTATAAGAGTTCAAAGGAATTTCTTTTAAAGATTAGGGAATGTTAATAATTTTATATCATGTTTATTTCATCACGCGAAATAAGAAAAGAATTAATCTACAATTTAAATAGGAACCTATTGCATAGGTAATATTTTGTTTTATCGAACAAATGTAGACATATTGAATAAATATGAAATAAAACTCAAATTTAAAAAAAAAAAATAGACCATATATTTTTTTAACAAAAACTAGTTTTTATCTTAGCCCCAAACCTTAGCCATCATCTACGAGCTAACACTAATCACCATGTAAGACTACCTAATGCCTCAAACGCAATGCTTTAAACTTGACTTGACATGATTGGTCTGCTTTAGTGGTGCGATTGGTGGTTTATAGGGATGTAATTGGTGCCTTGCATGGCTGTAATCAGTTGTTCATGGTACATAAGTGCTGACTATGGGTCTAACATGGCACGTGCACAGGTGTGGAAAATAGTAAGAAAGAAGATCAAAATTTTATGAGAAATATAAGCAATGAAACTCTAAGGATTCTTATTTAATATTCGGTAGGATTATATTAAATGATGTAATGGACCTATTTTATGGAATGAAAAAAAGAATGACAATTATATTTCCCCATTCAATGAGACTGACCATTAATTTCAAGGAGTAGGTTATAATGTTGCATTAATTGACACGAGAACGTACTTATAATTAGTTTGTTCTACTTTATTGATGTTGAATCTAAACTATATTGTTCGGCCAAAAAAAGAAAAAAAAAAAAGAATCTAAACTATATTAACTTTAAAGACTCTTAAATATACGAAGTACCACTTCAATTCAGTAAGAAGTACTTGCATTTTATTATGATAGTGTATGACTTAGATGTGAAAACTCTATTCAATTACAAATAAAGACAAAATATAATTAAATGAAAGGACAAAGAAGATGGGAAGAATGAAAAAAGGAAAAGAAAAATTCATTTGGGTTGAATTTTTACCATAAAGGTACTACAAGAGAATTGATTCAAGGACTGGAAATTTGAAATCGAAAACCAAAAAAAGAAAAGGAATCATCCTTAATTCCAATAGTAGCCATAGTATTATAATGGATACTTAATATACTAAAGTATTATTAAAAACCTATACAGATCACGAGTGAATTTTGTGACAAAATAACAACGAATTAACAAGTGAATTTTTGTAAACTCTCCTTTACCTTTTGTTACCCCTAAATAATTTGTCACAAGCATTTAATAAGTTAAAGTTTAAAGTGGGGATTAGTAGGGGGGTGGTACAAGATGAATTTAAGAAATGAAAATTTAAAATTTAAAATGATGGGTGTTTTAGTTGAAAATTTTGGAGAAAAAGGACAAGATGGAAAAAATTGGAAAGGATGAAAAAAAAATGTATAATTGTAAAAAAAAAAAAAAATACCAAAAAGATAATATAAAATAAGAAAAAGATAATGTAAATTATAAATACAGGCTCTTAAACACATGGTTAAAAAAATGCAGACCCTCCTTTGAAAAATTCTACAAATAGGGGCCCTTCTTGTGCAATTTTTGTCTTTATTTAAATCCTAATTAATATGAAAGATGTTGTGAAATGGAATTGCTAAAACTCCTAGATTTGGAGATTATTTATCCTATGTTGAGTAGTGTGGAATCCACACGGATCTCTTCCTCTGCCATTCTTTAACCAGAAGCTCGAGCAACCGATAGGATGCGTCTATTGCTTTCTAGTGAATCATGAAGGTGCAATTAGACAGCCACACCCTCAAGGATTCAAAGAAGACTAACTTCACTTTCCCTCTGTGAACATTTAATTTGCATTTAGAGAGATGTCTTCTTTTACATGGAATGCGTTTGTCATCTTTCAAAAAGTGTATAATAAATATCTCTTCAACTTGAATGAAATAAGTATCAAGGTGTTTATGGATTTAATTATTTGTAGAATTATTTGATGCATATTTAAGGAATCTCTGGATAAAGTGTTAGAAAAATGTAACAAGACCAATATAGTACAACATTATATATATGTATATATATATATATATATATATCAGCAAAGTTTAAGGTAATTGAGCAATGGTCTTTTCATACAATTACGAATATAGGAGAAATGAGGTGCTTTTTAGGCCATGCAAGATTCTATTATCATTTTATGAAGGACTTTTTGAGATTTTCCAAATCTCTTTATCAATTACACAAAATGACTTCAGTGAGTATTACACTGCACATGTATTACCTATGTGGTGAGTAATTACTAATAATTTTTTAACACGCGATCATATGAGTGATGATTACTTTAAAAAATATCCATTATTTTATCTATGTGTTTAGGTCTATTTGGATTGTCCGATTATCAACTATATTTTTATTTGTATCTGATTTGTACTTGTATCATATTTTTATCTAACCTGTTTAAGAGTAAAAATATCTATTTTTATCTTTATTTGAAATTTGATAAACATCTGTTTGAAAATGATAAAATAATATGCTGAAATGACTAGAAAAAATGAAACAAATAGAGCAAAAAATATCATTAGTAGTTACCTACCACATGTACATACACATAACATGTACTATCCGTTGAATATTTTCTCCAAACACAAATGCATACCCATAAATGACTCATATAGAAAGTTTATTTTTCACACCTACCATTATATGTCTATCATGAACACGATGTTGTCTTAGTTAGGATATGTACTGTTTGAATAATTTCACAATAAGTTTGGTTGAAAAAATAAAAAAACTATTTTTACTCCCATTGGATAAATGTGTTTCTTTATACTTATGTAAGAAAACAGAGGAAATTGTATGATTACCGACCCTCAAATAAAAATTAATCAAATACTAATACTAAAATAATTAATTACCAAAATATCGATGTAAAATCACATTAAACAGGTGTTTAGCTAATTTGTACATGAATCTCATGTTGAAGAGGTGATTCACGAAGAAATATGAATCGTCTATTAAAGATGTGATTTATGTGAAAAAATAAGTGAATCACCCTTTTAAGATGCGATGCATCTTAAAAAAATTATAAAACACCATTTGAAAATGTGATTCAGCACTGTATGATTTTTAGTTGAATCGCATCACCAATATTTGTATAATTATTTTTATCTAATTTATATTTAAGTAATTTTTTTCTGCAAAATTGGTAGACACGTGTTTTACCCTAAGAAAACAATATAATGTGAATCATTAGTTTGGATCACATTCACAATGCATGGCATGCACGTTATCTAAATATTAGCCATTCATTAAGTGTGGTCATCTCTTGCATTCTGCAATTACTCCACATGCTTTCTTAATTTAATTAAACCACAATAATGAAAGACTATTGTCTCTTCTTCACATATGGGCTCAGTGTCATAATAGAACAATGCGACCTTTTTGTAGCCTTGTTCAATTTTCTTTTATCCAATAAATCATTTGACTTGTACTTTTAATTCTAACAAGATCACATTTGCGCATATGGTTTGATTCCAGTCTCTTCAGCAACTTAAGATTAAATCCTTAAATGTGCTCGTTATTGTAGACGAGATTTCCATAATTTAGACTAATTATGAACCTTGTCAGATCTCATCTCCCCATTCTTTATCCTTGATTAATTTGTCTTGATCTACATCATCATGTATTTGATTCTTTACTTAGTTTGTCAAGATAACTTTGTTTCAAGTGCATCCTCCCATGTCCAGAGACTTTGAAGTCACGTATATTTAACCAAGTGACCTAGAATACATAGGGGGAATTGATTCGTTTTGGCTCGTTGCAACCACTTACAGGTGCGTCAGACTATGCTATATGATCGGCTTGATAGCAATTTATGCAGGGACTACATTTTATCAGTACCAAAGGGTGATAGCCTACACACCAAGGTATAACAAGTTAAGTTCAATGATTTGTTGAATCAATTTATCAAAATGGAACGACTGATGCACAATGTAATATTCCCTATTATATTTAGCATTTCATTAATTCAAGCTTCCTTGTCTCTATCTTCCTTAACAATAGTTCATTGTTTAGTATGTATTGTCTGGATCAATACTTAAGTGATCTTGTGTCGATCATCTATTGCACTGAATTGATCATAGATAATGTCCCCTCCTTTGAGCACAAATATCATATCTCATTAGGCTTGTTAATGGAAATATGTCAAAAGAAATGCACAAATAAATAAATAAATAAATATGCCTTTAATGCTTAAACATAAAATAAAAACTTTGTCTCATGTCTTAGCAATGCATGCTTACATGAAAAAAAAAAAAAAAAAAGATAAGGAAGATGGGGAGATACTAATATATGAAAGCAACTCTAAAAGAAATGTGTAAATGCCATCTAATAAGGAATTCAAATGAAGTAAGCATGAAACTGAAATTTCATCTAAATGTGTGTAGACTCATAAATCAAGGGTATAAAGTAAAGTAGCTACTGCATTGAGTAAGAGAGTCAATCTTCTAATGACTCTGAGTGCTGAGGTAGTAAGGTTTGAATGCTTGAAGGAATTATATGAGGATGATGTGGATTTCAAGGAAACTTGGGACAAGCATATGAACAAGTAGCCTAGTGGAGATTATCACATATATGATGGATATTTGATGTGTGGGAATAAGCTTTTTTTGCTCGAAATCTTCTCCGAAGGGAAAGTTGATACGTGACTTACATGGGGGTAGATTAGTTGGTCATCTGGAGCGAGACAAAACTATTACAACAGTTAGTGAAAGATTCTATTGGCCTCACTTGAGGGATGTGAGTAGACTGGTGCAATGCTGTTACGTATGACAGACAGCGAAGGGACAGTCCCTAAACACTAGCTTATATATGCCATTGCATGTCCTAGAGAACATCTAGGAAGACTTGTTGATGGATTTTGTACTTGGTTTGTCCTGTATTCAACGAGGCATGGATTCTGTTTTTCTTGTTGTTGACAGGTTTTTCAAGATGACCCACTTCCTCCCTTGCTGCAAGGTAGCTAATGCACAAGACATAGCGAAGTTGTTTTTCAGAGAAGTGGTTCGCTTACATAGAGTTCCTAAATCCATAACATCAGACCGAAATAGTGAGTTTTTGAGCCACTTTTGGAGAACCATGTGGCAGATGTTTGATTTACACTTGAACTATAGCAGCACAGCCTATCCCCAAACGGAAGGACAGACTAAGGTCACAAACAGAACCTTAGGTAACCTGATTAAAAGCATTTGTGGGGAGAAGCTAAAGTAGTGGGATATTGCATTGACTCAAGCAAAGTTTGCCTACAATAGTGCGGTCCACAGTACAACAGGAAAATGTCGATACAAAGACTCCTTAACATGCTATAGACCTTGTCAAACTTCCTAAGGGTTCTTAATTCAATATTGCAGCAAAGAAATGGCAGAACACCAGAAATCTGTGACAGCAGGGGTGTGGGGGAAGATTGAACAATCTAATGCTAAGTATAAGGAAGTTATATATAAGCATCGTAGGAAACAAATCTTCGCAATTACAGAGCAAATGATAGTTTTTTTAAAGAGAGAGAGATTTCTAGTTGGCAGATATAGCAAGTTGCAGCCAAAGAAGTATGGTCCACACTTGATTGTTCATAAAATCAACGACAACGCCTATGTGGTTAGACTATCTAACAACATAGGCATCTTGAAAACCTTCAATGTTGTTGATATCTTCCCATTCCATCCTGATGAAAAACCTTTATATCTAGAAGAGAACTCGGGATCGAGTTCTTTGTTGGTGGGAGAGAATGATGTAGATGACCTTACAGATAAGTATTTGAGGAAGAGGGAGTCGTTTGAGCAACAAAAGGTTTAGCAGCTCTAAGGCCGACTGTAATTTGTTGGCTATTATGTTGAAAGGCTGCCAACGTAGGACACAAAGGCTAACAGCTTACAGCTAGCCTTAGAGCTGCTTCCCCTTCTGTTGCTTGGACGACTCCTGGCTTTGAATGAAGGTCGATTGATTCTTTTGTCCAAAGCTGCCAAATTTATTCTAGCTTTTATTTCACGTGTTTTTAATTTAATTGTTTTGAATTTTTCTTTTGTTAAGATTATAAATAGTCTTTTAGGGTTTTGTTAGAAACAACTCATATCATGTTTCACTTTTGAAACCCTAAATTTGAGAGAATTTTCTATGGATATTACATTAAGTGCAATTGTTATGTGTTTGGGGTTTGCTCATTGAGTATTCTTGTTTTATCCATGCTAACTCGCTGCGTCACAACAAATTTAGTTGATTTGAAGATTAGGAAGTTCGAACAATTATTGTTTTGTCAGTAGTATTTTGAATAAGTGTATTTTTATGTGCTTCTTGTCTTTTATTTTGTTTTTGTTTTCATCTCTCACATGAAATTATGTTGTCACATTTTGACTATAGAAAAAGGTGCCCATGCACATAGTTGAGTTTTCAAAACTCTAATTAGTTGTTTGTTTTTTTTTTCATTTCTTTTTTTTTTTTAACAAGTTATGCTATTAATGTGATTTTTCTTTTAGATGAAGAAAAATGAAAATCATATATACTAAGAAAAAACCCTCGTAGAAAGGTTTAGGATTTAAAATTATTACTAAAGGAAACATCAGTAGGGTTTGAAAACAGTTGAGATTGCTTTATTACATTTACAAAGAAGAAATGCCTATGTTTTGTACACCAATTTAACGCCTAAAGTAGATTGTAAAATTAGGAAGTTGTGGTTGGGCATGGTATAAAAGAATCTGATTGAATTCCTTGTGTCTACTCTTATATATATGAATTGTTTTTTGCGTTGTAAAATATTTGTGAACGTTTGGCGATGAAATCTTGCGGTTTAGGTTGGTAGCAGTGTACATGATAAGTGCCTAAGATATACAAATCTAGCCTATGTTTTTCTTTTTCTTCTTTTTTTTTTTTTTTTTTGGGCACATAGAAATTGATGGTGAAATTCATCTAAAAATGGCAACTTAAAGTAATATCAGTGGTTAAGGCAAGCAAAGAGGATAACAAACTTAAAGAATTGAATATTAAAACTAGATAAAGAGGGTCCATCCAATCAACCTAAGCCTAGCATTTGAGTGAACTCAAATAGAAGTCATCTCTCGGAAAATGTGTGAACTTCAACCCCTCTTTGGAACATTCTAATGAAACCCCTTTTAATAAAGTGAAGTTTCGATTCCATATGAACAAGGTGACTTGTACTAATATGTTTTCTTATTATGGAACTCTAATTCAACGCCTAGAAGTCATTGTAATAAAGTCTACAAATCTATATGCCTAGGCCTGTTTATTATTGATAGTTTTGTATCTTATAACCTAGCCACTAGTTGATTGTTTAACTTATTGTGTTTACTTATTTAAGTAGTCTTAAACCCTAAGAACATAATTCCTGACATTAGCTAATTTTTGTTTGTTCTTGGTAGAAGAATGTCTAGAATTGTTGATCTTATTTATTGTTATTCTTAGTTTACTTCTACTGGAACCACTTTAAGTGCATTTTAATGAATGTTTGGTGTACTTTTAGTTATCTGCTCTGTTGTTTACATTTAAACTTGAGCAATTAAATTTTTAGGGAATCCTCAGTTTAAATATTTTTTATTTTTGATTTTTTTTCATATCTAGAAAATTCAAAAAATTGTTTGCTAACCCACTACAAATCCTAGGGGTAAAATTTTTGTTTAAAGTAAGTTTTGACATGGAGTTAAATGAGGATGACTTCATCAAGTTTTTCCATGTAATGAGGATGAGCTGATATGGAAAGTTGATTGCTAATCAATTACAATATAGTAGAGTTGAATTTTTGATATAGAATAGGATTTGATAACATGAAGTTAAATGAAAATGATAGGACCAATTTTTGCCATGCAATCAATTCAATTGATACGCAAATTCAGCAGAATAACATTGCCAATGCTCAACGGTCGAGTTGACTAGGCTTTCAAATACAACTTTACGGTGGAAGAAATCAAATGTAATTGCTCAGTTATGATAGTTTTTGACCACTCAGTCGTAGTAATGCACAATTTAATTAACAAAATATCTTCTTTAAAAATTTTATGTGAGAACATCTGAACAAGCGCACTAAAAAAAATTTGAAGTAAGTCACAAGATAAGATAAAATGCAACTCCACTAAACCAAATAGCCTTTGCTTAAGATAAGACTTGATTATTACATGATGAAAACAATTGGACAAGAATGAAAAAACCCAAAATAGCTATTGTAGTTCTATATATCTCTTTTTGCATTACATAATTTGTTATGTCTCACTATGTCTCTATGATAATAAACCCCCCGTGTAAGCTACTCCAGTTTTAGGCAACCAATCATCCCCAAGCAAGAAGTTAGACACCGTGAAATTCGCAGCATCCGTAGCATTAATCACATGAAAACCCAACCAAGTCACACGACGACTTGTGTCAGCCCCAGGACCAGTATTATTGAACTCCGCGTAGTACGATGTATTCAACGCGAAATCACCGCTCCAAATTTGCCATCCAGCAGGATTTATGAACCCATCCATGTAGCTTTGCATGTACACCGTCCTAGAGTACTCTTTCCATGGCCTGCCGAGGTAAGTGTTGACTGTTGTATTGGTTGAAGCCAAATCATTAGCTGGTCTGATGGTGCAGCTATGGATGGAAGTGCCCGTGTTCTGATTCGGATCCGTCCGGCCTTGCGCGGTTATCGCATTGAATTGTCCGCTCATTGGGAGGCGAGGGTATAGGTTACAGTTTTGGAACACGACCGCGGCATTGCCAAATATGAAATCAACAGTCCCATAAACATCGCATTCCCTATAGAATTGTCTCAAGGAATGTGTATATAATGTGTCTTGGTATGCTTCGAAACTGCAGCTGTAAAAAGCGGAGAGATCTGCTCCGTTGCGGAGCGCCACCGCTTGGTGCTTCTCCGGGCCAGCGGTGTTTCGGATTGTTATGTTTACTGCCACGAAATTTGGAGAAACCACGGCTGCAATTGGAGAGGTAAAATAATATAAGATTGCGGTTCTTAACAATAAATACATTCAATGAGTATTGATTTCTTTTAATCTAAATATGTGTGTCATAAATGACACGACCATCTATGAATTTTGACCTAAGCAAGAAATCATTGCTACGCTGTTCCTTACTTTGCCTAGCTCCCTGTAGATTTTAATTAAAAAATTAAAATTTATAAGGTAACATGTAAAGAAAAGTCGTTCAGGATTCAGCAGGGCAATGATAATTCGCACCCACAAACAAGAATTAAATTAGGAGAGGACAGAATCATGATCTTGTCCGACCAAAAGTTGTTAAATAGGGGATGTGAAAGTCAAATCATCATATATTTTAGTGAAGGATTAATTAGGCATCCATGATGACATACTCAATAGCTTGAGGGCCGTGTTGTGACGACGTCGTTGAAGAAAAATTTACCATTGAAAATGTATTAGTTGTAAGAATTTTCCTACGAGGTGGTCGTGGAGGTGTCGGTTTAAAGATTCATCTTAGTACAGTACGAACAAACGTATTTATATAAGTCATAGGTAAATATTTAATATGTGAAAATATGTAAAATATAAATGATATTTTTTAAGAAATTTTCCACTATCACTAACATGTTTTCAAACATAATTAGTACAGCTTATATATATATATATATATATATATATATAATTTGCATAAGAGAATCTTTCTCCAAAATCTTATTCAATAAAGAATTATTGTGTATAAAAGAATACCGAAAACAAATCTATTTTCTTGTATACGTGCTTCATCTTATCTATGCCATATTCATGAGAGCCTAGACGAGAGGACATTTGAAAATAATAAAATTACATAAAGATCGATAATGGAATTCTTGAGATCAGTTCTCGTTTTGTCCTAGTTAAATCAAAGGGTAACTCTAAACATATGAATTAAAAGATCGCACCCACCTGGTAGTCAACTGCCTTGGGAGAATGAATCAAACCGTATGATTTATCAAAAACACATAGACCCATGGAAAGAAAGGACAGCGATGTGTCGACATTAAATATGATTCCGCTGCTACTAGATCGGATAAAGTAAACCTAACCCTAAATCTAGGAACCAATAATATACATGTTTGGGTAGGTTGCAATAAATGGTAAAATAAAATATTACTAATGTATGATTTGATGTACCGAAATCTACACTTTTTTTTTCTATTGTGGTGGTTAAAAATTAAATACTTCGTTATAAATCTACTTTCAAAAAATATGTCCACTCAAATTTTGACAATAGTAATTCTACTTAAAATTTATGTATGTTAGGTTTTTTTATGTATATTATAAATATAATATTAAGAAGCTAGCTAAATGGTAAAAATAGGTGCATTTTACCAAACTATTTCTATTTCGAAGGTATGTGGAGCTTACCAAATGTGGCAGAATTGAAAGTTGTCCATCCATCAACCACACTACGGTTACCCGTAATGATTGTTTGATTAATCCCATCTCCGATAATCATAAGATACCTTTTATTTTTAGCAATCGATACATATTCTTCATAAATACCGGCAGTAATATAGATCAAGAAATAACCATTACTTCCATCTGTGTTGTTTGGTGCTATTGAAACAGCATCACTAATGGTAGTGAAATTCCCACTTCCATTTTGACTCACCACCACAATGTCACTGATCAAAATGGGACCATCCGATGCAGAGGACGACTGTAGGAGGTTCCTCCGGCTAACCGTCTCGTACACGGCACGTGTCTGATCCGACATCGTAAACGACATCCTGCCACCACTAAATGGCAGCCGCTTATGCTTAGGCTGCCATGTTAGGAGGCCTTTCTTCTTCTTGGGGACCCATCCTTTGGTGAAAAGAGCTAAAGATACGCTAAACAGTTTGGTGTCATTGGCTAATGGCACTGCCAAGCCGCTCTTGACCTTCCAAGCTGAGGAAGTTGCTTGAAGACCGTCCTGGCAGGTTTGTACGTTTGTCAAAATAGCACTAAGAAATGTCTGAACATCCTCGGCTTTCAATTCGGGCAATGTCTTGCTTGTCGTGTTCACGGTGTTGAAGGTGGACATGAGGAAATCCATGTTGAACCCCGCAAGCTCTTGGCAATCCTCCAGGGCCCGGATTGCACTGGTGGTTAAGCTAGCTCGTTCTGCCAGATATTTATTTAAACTGCAAGAACTTTCGAGATTCCGAGATAGATTTTCGGACCGAATATCGACCGTAGTAGTAAACATCGGCAGTGCTATTATCTGAAGGTAAAACGGATTTGCAAAACTTAGGATCTGGCGTGGATTTGCATATGTTTCCTGAGGTATCCGCTAAAGTTAAGGAGCTAAAGAATGGAAGAACAAGAATGAAAAGACAAGTTGTGAGGACATAGAACAGCCTAGAAGCCATTCTTGAGAGGCTTTTTTATGGAAATATCAAGATTAATGATGATGGAAAATGTTATTAGAATGGTGGATTAGGTGCGACATGGGTAGGGTATATATACAGTTGCATGAGAAAAAAGAAGATGGAGGTCCATTTTGGTCTTACATATGGTGGGGTGGGGCATGTTAGCTGGACATTTTGAATTACTTGTTTCCAAGTCAACTTTTCATGAAATTCTACAAAGCGCGTCGATCTAGACTTATAGCACACAGAGGTGCTTACTTGTTTATAAATTTTATGGTGCCTAAAAGACAGGACCCGCCTGTTTGCAACTAAAGTCAATTGTATTCGGGTCATATACTAGATCGGAAAGATTTGATCTATAGGAAACGGAATATTCAACTCTTTGCCTAAGTTAAAAAAAAAAAAAAAAAAACTCCTTGTATGAGTAATTATAAAAGTTAATACAAGAGATATTTTAATGGTTTTATTAGTAGTGGTTAATAGGTATAAATTTGAATTGCTTAATAATATATGGAATCGGTTGAAAAAAAGAAGTATGAGGTTAAAAAAATTTTCATGTTAGATTGGGGCTGCGTTTTGTTGTAGAAATTTTATGAGATGGGATAAGATAGAGCAAAACTTCTAGTCCCTTGTTTGCTTTCTTTTATCAACTATTAGACTAGACAAAAAGAAAATCATAAGGCACGGGACAAGCTTTCAAAAAGTTATTCTATATATTTCAAGGTATAAAAATTAAATGAACACAATAAATAACTTTAATTTTGAAATTTTCAAAATTATCCTCACTTCTAGTAATCTCTTTCTTCTTTCTTAAATAATATAATGAATTAATTAAATAAATATATTAAAATATAAGGGTATAATTGTCAAAATATGATGTCTTGTTCTGTACTTATGTATACCAAATACCGAATAGCACAAAAATCTTTGTCCAGTATCATACATAACAAATGTGGTACACGGGAATTATTATGTCCAGTATGTTTTATATTGTGTTGTCTAGTTCTTCTTGTCTTATCCAATCTTTGTAATCAAACACAACCTGACTATCATACGCTATGTGTTATGTACATGGTATATTGATTCTAATGAATTTTTTTTCCTTTTTTGCTTAGAAAACATGTAGATGCATAATTACAATAATATGTATATGTTACTATCATATATGTTATAATTTTATTAATAATTATACAATGTATGTATTTTAAACTTAAAATAATTATTGGATCTAAAAACATTAAATTATTTGACCAAATTTTTTTAAAATTTGTTTAGAATGTGCATTTATTTGTATACAAACAAATCCAATATCAATTGTAATTAGTAATATAAGATTACAAAATACTCTAGAGGGTAAAAAGAAAATTACATTGCAAAAAATAGTCTTACATTATTAAGGAAATAAATTTTGTTTTTAAGAAAAGTTTATTTAAACTAATTATATATGATTTTAAGTTATGTTTATTTGTTTTGTTAATAATAACATATTAAATATTGTGAATAAGTAATAAATTTTACTATTTAAATGAAATAATTTAAATATTAATAATTATATATTTAATATATTTTTTAAATGAAATCGGGTGAAACCGCTGGTTCTACCAATTCTAGGCCTAAGAACCGCTTAGGAGTCATAAAACCTGTTGTTTCTTAGCCAGTTCTGGAACTGGCCAACCAATTCGGTTTCGATTCTAAAATACCAGTGAAGGTGCCGGTTTGGTTTCCAGTTTGCAACCAAACGGTGCCTATGTTTAACATGATGTTGGGGTTAAGGGGTAAAGCTGACGAAAGAAAAATATTAAAAATTGACTTCGCATGAAATATCAATGAAAATAAGTTTGTATATGAAAAATGTTGAACCGTGTTGAAAATCTTTTAAGATCTTTTTATGCATTTACAAATCTGTATATTAGGTATGTTCGTTTTGTAATATCCCCTACAAGTATTCTAGTCCACGAGAGGCGTCGGGTTTCACTAAACGATGGTCTCTCTTTCTCATATTTGGGCTGTGTTATTCTTAAAAAAACCGGGGGTTAATTTTTGGTTTCATAGATCAACATTTCTTCCCATATATAATTGATTATCTAAATTTTAAAATAATTAATTTATATCTAATTATAGTTTTCTTGTTTATTAATACTATATAGAGTTAACTCGGTTACTGCTTGCAATAAATGAAAAAGTAACATATATCAAATAATCAATAAAAAATTAAACAATTAGATGATTTAGCAACTGCATTAATGCACATATTAAAAAGTTGCTAGAAATAAAGTTTTCTACTTAATTGTTTAATTAGATAATATTTGTGTTAATTCGCTCTCTTAATTGTTTAATTTTTTTAGTTTTTATAGTTTATTTGGCTTGTGTCACTCTTCTATTCACTAAGAATGCTAACCCGGCTAACAAGTTAGAGAGATAGTATTAGTCAATACAAAATCTTTTTTAGGTATTAAGTTAATTATTTTAAAATTCAAATAATTAATTATGCATTTAGCAAAAGTCCACGTCACAAATGCAACATAAACTCGTTAATATTTATTAAGTGTTATGCACACTTATATAATACAAATATCAATAATAAAAGTTTAATACTGTGTGGAATAAAAGTCCGCCAGAATTAGGCCTAAATCTATGTATAAGAAAGGCTCCCTTAACTTTCCTTTTTATAAACCTCCAAGTCGCAAAGATTGACCAAACAAGCTGGTGCATATGGCACTTTCCAATGGCTTATACAATTTTAAATTCTACAAGAGAAAAAGAATACACGCATCTGAGGTAGGTGAATTGTTTATGAGATATTTAATTCCACCGTAAAATGAAGTCTCCTCGAGTCCCGACGAAAATTAAGTTTGAATCACGGAACTGAATGTTAAGAGAGACAATCGGGGCGATAATTGGACTTGTACGTATATCTGCAAGTCTTCTTTCGTGTGGCCAATTGTTATACCTCTTCGTTTGCAAATTGTGACACATGCCGCGTATGTATTATATCCACGTTACAACAACAACAATAATAATAATATATCAAATGGCCAATATATATATATATATATATATATATATAGATCAAACTTTACATTTTGGCAAATTAAACCCTTAAGATATAATTTAATCAATTAGTCACTTCAATTTTCTAATTTATTTTGATTAAGCCCCCGTCACTATAAAAGTTAACCGAATAGCAACAAAATAATGGTGTGGATAAACACATGTTTTGATGGAATAAAAAAGAATGATGTATAAGATCTTCACATAATAAAATAAAATGGGTAATGCCTTATTTAGTACTTGAACTTTGATGATAATATCAATTAGATATATGAACTTTAAAAAGTTCAATTTCCTATCAAATTAAACTTTTCGTGCTCCTAAATATTATCAATAATGTTATTGTCTCTTAAAGTAATAGACACGTGTCAAGCAACGATTGAGTAGGATAGTGTTTATGGGCACGAAAAGTTTAATTGGGTATGAAATTTGATTTTTAAAGCTCAGGTACCTAGTTAAACTTTTCATCAAAATTCATATACTAAATTAAGCATTTTTTTCCTAAATAAAATGTGAAAATAGGACAAACATGTATTATGAACTACGTGGTTTAAATCATAAATAAAAGATAGGTTAGGTTTCCATTAAAAACACACACACACACAATTAGAAAATATTGCAATCATAAAGGAATTCTTTTCTTTGAGAAATTTTTTAGGGATAGGGTTTGGGTTTAGGTTTTCTTCCGCTTTCCTTAATTCCCTATCATTTGATAGGAATAAGGGAGTTTAGAAAAAAAAAAAAATTAGAGGAAGAATTGGAGATAAAGCCTACAAAGGGAAATTCAAAAGAAGAAGAAAGAGGACTTTTTGAGGGAAAATTTTAGGGGAATCCACAAGTTATCCTATGAATATTTACCAAGGTGTGGATTCACTTCCTTAACTTTTAAAGTGAGCTTATTTTAAAAATCAGTACAGTGAAGGATAGTGAACATTTTCTATGAATTTAGTGAAGGTAAATCTGCACATAGATAAATCCCACTCATAGGTGAAAGTTTAGAGGTGAATCCACAGATAAGTAAAAGTTTGATAATGTATTTTGCAACTCCCTAATTTTGTTTTAACAAAAAAGGTTAAGTGTCCTTTAATTGTGCTAATTTTTGAAAGTTTAAATAATAAAAGAACTCACTTTGGAATCTTAGGTAGTGAATTTGCACATGAGGGGGTGGGGGGGTGGGTGTGAATTTGCAATTCCCCAAAATTTTATGATATTTTGTAATAACATAGTTAGTTACACATTGGTTGGATCATCCTCAAGCTTTCGCATTTTATTTATTACTTTATTATGTGAAAAGATGACATGTTATTTTCTTGCCCCATTAAAGCATGGTTGCCACATAAGCATCTTTTTACTATTCCATTAATAATTTTAATAGCAGGGGCTTAATTAGAATAAGTTAAAAAAAAATCTAGGGTTATTGAATTTGAAGGGTTTTAATTGACCAAAATGCAAAGTTTCAAGGGCTTATTTGAGTATTTTGTCTAAAAAAATTACTACTCATGTTTGATACTTACTATATATATATATATATTAAAATTTTAATAGCATGCATATGTCACTTAAACATATAAAAGGACATATATTATCTTATAAATATTGTCTCTCCAGCTAGACTCCTAGTGACGATATACATATATATTTGTAGAATTGAATTCAGATCAATTTTATTAGAAGACCAGTACTGACATCACTCAATTTTGAGGTTATTAGCTCTCTCTTACTTGATTTGATACTTATTATTCATCTAAAAATAAGTATTTGGAAACGAAGAAGTCATGAAAGCTACCATTTGATGAGTACATGCTATGTCGACAATTCTATCCTAAGTTTAAATTCTTGTTGCATCAATTATCAACTAAATATATTAATTATAATTACATTTGTTACAAATTGAATCAGATCAAAAGACAAACACATAAATTAACTTTTTATTAGAAAAATAATGACCCATGAACTATTAAGATGTCATGTAGTGCAATCACATGAAATTTTCCAAAGTCTTTTCCATTCATTAAAAGTTCTTTAGGTTTTATAGTCATTTAGTAGTATGAACATTGAACTCCTAATGGTATGGGCTAAGTTCGATTTCCTCCATTCACTAAAGTTTTAATATTTGTTATTAAAGAAAGAAAAAAAGAAAAATGTTTAGATAGAAAACTTATGGAAGGATCCACAGTTATAGTATGAAATGGCAATCAACAAAAGAAAAAGAAGAGATCATATTATAAAGCTAACCTAACATAATATGATAGTGTAATTAGAAATAAATTTTGGTATTCTTTCACAAAGATTATAATGTTAATTATTTGAAACATGAATTTTGAATTAGATCTTAGCAATAACAAAACTACCACCAATTAATATATGGTTTGGCTACCAAGGGAAAACCATTATTAAGCCTTTAATCAACCACCAAACCATATGGCTAAAACATAACCCCTTGGTTACCATGGACCAATTGTCTTTGTGTCACCACAATAGATTAACCAATGTAGAGACCCAATTCCACCAAGCTTCTTATAATTGAATAAAAAATACATATCCTTACCGACTTAAAAGCCTTTAACCACATAAATAGATCTAGAAAGCAAAGGAGCAAATCAAAGTATTACAATCATGTTGCTTTATTTA
Source organism: Combretum micranthum (assembly GCA_024138025.1). Classification (NCBI taxonomy): domain Eukaryota; kingdom Viridiplantae; phylum Streptophyta; class Magnoliopsida; order Myrtales; family Combretaceae; genus Combretum; species Combretum micranthum. The sequence goes on along the minus strand of JAMXBD010001715.1, from coordinate 200,771 downwards.
AGAGTCAACCTCCATTATCTAAGTACTAACATATCAAATGCATTTCTACATTTCACCATCTTGTGATCTAGAATAGCATGCAATTATAGTGTTCTTGTCCTCCATTTGATAAATCTTTGACGACAAAATAGTTAGAGCTAATGTTTCTTCTCATCTATAAGACACGAAATGTATGTCAAATAGTAGCTTCTTTAGATAGCTCTAATCTATATGCAACTTGATGAATTTTATCTAAAATCTTTCATGGCCTGTGGTATTTTGGTAACATTTTATGTTGTTTGTGTTTTTAAGACTACTATATGGGTGTAACTTTAATTGAATTAGGTCCTCAACGTCGCAAACTCTTTTTACCTCCTTCCTCTATGTTAAGTTTTTCGTTTTATTTAGAGCCCTTTGGTGTTGTTCTTTCTAAGGATGGATGCATGATTATACTAGAAATGGCACACAAGGGATGAAATCTCCATACTATCTATGATAAATGTATGGGGGATAGGAGGAACCTTAATTAAGCTAATAATAGGATTATATTAATATATTAGCTTATTATCGTAGTTATATTTATGTTTATATGTAAAAAGAATTTTATTAATGATCGCACCATGATATTTTCAAAAACTCTATAAGTTTAAAAAAATTTCTTTCAAAAAATTATTAAAGGTGATTGGTTTATTTTGTAAGATATTGTACATATATTAATTGAAATTTAATCATTAATTTACAAAAAGTAGATCGATACATAAACTTTGTATAAGTTTTGTTTTCAACGGTAATAGATCTATATAAAAATTCATTTGAACATAGGACTTCTATTCAATAATCCACATTAATTTTAATAATATTAATTGCCAAAGGAAAAAAAATATTACAAGATCAAGTCAATGATTAGTACCTTTTACTAATACTTTTATGCAATAAGATCTAAGCATTCATAATATAGACAATATAATTATTACATATAGTGTACTATAAATAAAAAAAAATGGTTGCTCATAGAAATTTATTTTGGATAGATATAATTTTATAATAAAATAATTTTAATACTATTATTTAGCATGAAAGAAAGAAATCAAAAAGAAAAAGAAAAAGAGAAAAAAAGAATGCATGCATATTTGATACAACATGAAAAAGTAAACAATTATGAGATTTGAAGTCAATTTATCATGGTGGTAAAAATAAGTGCCTAACCACAAGACTATGTTTAATACTATGCTATAACTTTTTAAACCAAAAGAAATTAAAATAATTTTTCTTTCAACCTAGTTGTTGTAACAAAATTTCTATTATAGAAGAAATGCATAATCACACTAGAAGCTTGCATTAAAAAAATAATAATTCATATGAAATAGCAGCTAATTGCAATCATACTAGTTATGTAATGATATATGGTGACATGAGAAGGTTGTTTCCGTCATGAGGAGGCATAGAAAATTAAGTACTAGATATAAGTGGATCATACACCGTTTTAAGAGAATTCTAAATTAAACTACTCCTTGGATTACTTTTAAATTAACTAACAATTTTGATTAGATCTTAACTACCAAGGGATTATTATTATTATTAAAGAATAGGGATTGACATGCCTTGAGGGTATATTTCTTGGTGCTAATGCAATTTTCATTTGAACTCACAAAACTTGCTTCCCTTGTTGAGTTGTTCAATCAATAGAAATATTCAGGTCGGGTAGTTCATCGAAAAATTACGAAACCATAACTTCAATTATATAAAGCTTAGAGTGAGATATGGTGTTTTATTCTTAATCTACAATGATTAGTTAAAATTTGAACCTCTAGATCCTAACCAAGGTTCAATTTTCAAATAGAATCATGTACCTAGATCTTATTAGCATGATAATAGAAGCAATGGAAAAATAATGGTTATATCACCCATGCAATGAGCTATAGTAACACACACACATGCATGCAAAATTAGTCATTAAATATTTGAGTCATGCTAATATTTTATAGAACTTTTGGTCCAAAAGAATTTGCTTTTATTAGATTAGGCGCAAAAAAAAAAAAAAATGCGATAACTTTTAACAATATACATGTCAAGTTACTACCCAATCTTCATTTCATCAAACTAATGCAACTTCGCTTGATGTAATTTAGTTTATCATACTCAGAAGATAAACAATTGAGCTGTCTCTAACAATCTCTCCTTTTATAGCTATAAGAAATATAGTGCATTTCCAAACATTGACTATTAGTTAGATGGTGTATAGGCTTCCATCTAGATGATAAACACATGTCATGCATAACTCTTTTAGGTTTAAGTAGCCTCCAATGGGTAGCTTTCTTTAGCAATTAGACAGAGGATATGTGACAAGAACATCAAAATTAGGCAAAATGATGAGAGAAGAGATATTTGTGTTAATGTGAATTTCCAAAATTACCAATGTATGGTAAAGTAGTTGGCATCAAATGTTAGACAAGAAAATTTATAATTTAAACTTTCAAAAAAAAAATTACAATCTCTTTCTCTTTCTCTCTCCCCACTACCACCACCCAAAATAAAAAATAAAAATAAAAAAAGAAAGAAAAGAAAACCTAACATAGGGTAGTAGCTCTATTGGTCATGACCACTGATAAGGTCATAATTCATATACTTTTTCCTTAATTATTCATGTATATATGTTATAGATTTTGTAGAAATCACATAGGAAAAGGTACTTATTTATGTTAAATTGTCAATTCAGATGATAGAAGCTTAATTCAATCAAACATATGCAAAATGGAGAAAATTCACTTGTTTTGAATGCAAAAATCAATGTACACCGGCTGGAAAGGAAGCAATGTCTCACCTCAAAAGAGGGCCTAGTAGGATTAATCTAAAGCTATCATACCACGTGTACATCCATAATATAAGAACTGTCTTGCAAGTCAAAGTTTACAAGATTTTATAATATTTATTTACATTATATAATATAGATATAAGATATTTATCTAATTTCATTAGGGATTCCAATTTTTCCATATCTGTCAAGATCGCAGAGATTCAATATCCCCTACCAAATAATGAAAATTGGGTAATAACTAACAAAATTACAACTTGTTTGTATAAACTATCATATTTTATATGCCAAGTTTATCATAACCTACATTTATAATTCCACTAAGTCTGGTGGAAAAGCACTCTTCACACATTCTTAAATCAATCCCAACTAGCGTTATTCCTGCGCAAAAACTGTTGGGGGGGTGACTGAACAATGGGCTCAGTGAAATAACCTGACTAGACCACACATTAAATAATAACAAACAAGTTTAATTATCAGGCGTATGCCATGCAGCAATTAATCATATGTGCAAGTACAAGTTGGATAACCAGAATCCAAACAGGATGTAGATTTACATCCTCTCATCGGGGTTGGAAGAAAGCCATTACGAGTGATGTACTATGCCCAAGAGAATCAGAGAACCAATGAAGAATGAGTATCATAAACTCTCTCACAAATTACTTTAAAACATTTCACTCTTATCCTTGGAACAAAGAAATACCATTAAGTATTAGCTATTTCATGTTGATAGCACAAGCGATGTTCCTTCGATACCATTTAGTTCTCGTGGAACAAAACAGAACAAAGGTGCTCCTGGAAGAACTAGAAAATATCCTCTAGAAAAACCAGACGCGTCACCAGAGAACCGAAATACTAACACGAGCAGGGTCATCCTCCTTTTTAAAATGCAAAATGTGCATATAATGCAATGCATGTCCACTTTCATTTATGGTACCAGTAGTTTTTAGTTAAGTTTAAAGTGATCATACAAGTTACATACAATATCAACATACTTTATACAGTAATTATTATACAATAGAATTATCACTTATATTATGATAATTTGGCATTCAATCATACACCAATCATCATGCATTATACCCAATCCCGCAAACATATCAGTTGAATATATATTATTTAGATGCAGCTATACTACAAGCACAAACAATGTGATAAAGTCGAAGTTACTCACCTGTGGTCCTCGTTAAACTATCGAAATATGCTACTGGAAATTCGAGAATTGATCTATTTTTTCCTCTGAAAATGAAATAACAGATATTTATTATTTAACCGATTTATTCTTTTATTAGTTCCGAAAATAAGATATTTGAAACAACATATTCACCATATTAATTAGGGTATAACTTATACTATAATTTACACTAATTCTAATTTAGACGTATTTTAGAAATTACGTACTCCTTTCTTTTTATGGTCTTACCTAGTATATTAATCCAAGCCGAGTTGATTGAAACTAATCACCTAATTTAATCACTAAATCTACTTTAATTATCTTAATCATCTTAATATGATTTTACTTAGTAGGTTAATTCATGTAAGATATATATTAGCTCTATTTATATTATTTACAATTCATTGTCACTTATTAAGACAAAATACCTATTAACATAATGTAAATAATGCAACTAAACTTCTATGATTGTCTAATTGTCCTATCTTGATTTTTAATTTACTTTCTATTATCTGTATTGATCCTTTTATGTTCTTATGGTAACAAATATTTACTACTTATTATTTATTTTTATTTTCTTGTCTTGATCTTAAAATATTTTATATTTCATTTTTATCGGGTAATTACGAGGTTCGTACTTAGTAATTTAGTAATTTATTATGATTTGTTATTATCATTTTATATTGTTCCTTAGCTTGACCAATTATAGCAATAAATATTTATTTCTAATTATTTATTTTTATCTTATTTCTCTTGATCTTATTGGATACTAAATATTCTTATTGAATAGTCATAGAATTCATTCTCAATAAACCGATATTTCATTAGTACTGTTATTATGACTTTTAGACTTTAATTTATAGTAACATATTTATTTTCTATCATTTAATCTTATTGTGTTCCTCTTATTCTACTTTATATAATTATCTTGTTATTTTTGGAAATCACATTGTTCATAATTTTAACTTATTAAATTTTCCATTCTTATATATCTATCCTAGATAATTGTTTAGAATATTTATAATTCATTTTATTTGTACAATATATTAATATTAGTAATAATATTGTAAGTGATATTTTCCAATAATTTTAGGAGTTGCTAAATTACATTTATTACATTTTCTTAATCCTTTAAATCTTTTTAGTTGAATTTACTTTCTAAATCTTATTTTATTTCTCTTATTACACATATATGTAAATATATATAATATATATATATTGACTTTGGACGAAACAAACTTAATCTAGAAAAGTTTTGCACCTACGTCGGCATCTTACGCCGCCGGCGTTGATTCTCAGGTTTCGATGTTCGTGTAAATTTTTACCCTATTCAAACACTAGTGTATGCTGGCTCAAAGGTTGCCAACTTTCAACGAACATTGCTAGCGTTGTGGTGTACGTCGCTGGGTTTGAAGTCCAGAGGCCAGCATTTGTAAAAATTTCGTGTTTCAAACTTTACGTAGTCTCCGTTCCGGACTACGCCGCTTCTACATCGCTAGCCTATCGCTGTAAGCTGCCAGCGTTGGGGATATAGGCTTCTAGCGTAGGGATGATGTTGGCACTATTCATCGTCTTCCTCATTTTTCCTCTGTTTCGAACTTACTTTTCTTAATTCATTCATATATTATACTTGTGTTTAAACTTTTTTCTAAGTGTTTTTCCATACTTTATATATATCACACGTGATATATCAATACATATAACGTTCTATAATCATCATACTCAATGATTTTCTAGCTTCTACCTATCATAATACACATATGGAGTCTTAGGATGAGATATTACCTTATTTGGGTTGGTGTAGTGCTGCTAAATCCTTTCTCAAAGCTTGAAACGAACCTTAGCTTGATGGTTTCCTTAGCTTTGTTTTAATGGCTATTTTTGTGTTGTTGTTTTGAGCATGTTTTGTGTGGTGTTGTTGGCTACCAAAGGGGATTTACTTGCTTTGTTATTTTATTCATGATGGAGTTATATTTATAGAAGGAAGGAAGGAAGGCAGCAGCTCAACCATTTCCTCTAAAATTTCTCTTGCATACAGGATTCTTCTTTACATTTATTGAAGCTAAATTTGATGGGCTTTGGATGTTGAAATGTTTGACTTCATTGTGTATTATTGGAGCAAGTTGCATGAAGTTTTCGGCTGGGGAAAATCTATGAAATCTCACCCGTAATTCCATGCCCAATTGGATCGAAAAAGAAGGGAAAATAATATAATATTATTTAATTAATTAATTATCTTAATTTTAGGGTAGTTTATTAAGTTAAACGGGTACACATATGACAATTATTCAAAAGTTTTATACCCAAAAATTTATTTAAAGCTTTTAGTTAAGACATGTATTTGTGTATGTTTTGTTTACGTACAGGGTGGATTCAAAATGAAAGGAAGGAGAAACGTGAAAAGAAAATAAAAAATATATATAAGGGAGATAGGATAAATGGAAATACAAAACCAAAGAAAAGATAATGAATTTATAACCAACAACTATGTAAGGAGAGGAAAAAAATATGAACTTGTGAAAAAAATCAATTTTGTGGGTCCAAGTGACACGTATGATAAATATTTATTCGATAATATTTTTAGATGGAAATTTTCATATCATCGTTATTAAATATTCTGAATACTATGGTATACATAGAATTTCTATTAAAGATACGTATATATGTGTTAATTTTTGCACTTTTGTCGGACTTATGTCACGTATAGTGATGAATTTCTAAAAGAGGAAAAGTGAAAATGGGAAAGAAAATAAAAAACAATATAAGGAAGATGAGATGAATTGAAATACAAAAACAAAAAGAAGATGATAAATTTATAACCAACAACTGTGTAAGGAGTGAGCAAAAATATGAACTAATGCAAAAAGTTAATTTTATGGATCTAAATGACACATATGATAAATACTGATTCGATAATATTTTTGCATAAAAATTTACATATTAACGATATTAAATATTTTGAATACTATAGTATACATATAATCTTTAGTTTAAGGCTTTTACTTTTCAATTTTTATACCTGCTGTTGTAAATTATATTTTATATGTTTAAAAGTTTTGTTCTGTGGTATTTTGATAAATTAATAATTATATTGTCCTTAATTCAACTTTATTATAAATTTATAACGTTTAAAATTATATATGAATTCATTTCTATTTGTAGATTTATTCTAGAGTTTTTTATTAGATTAAAAGTTTAATATTTATTTTATATTTGTTACTTGGTTCTTTTTACTAATTATTAGTTACTAAGTTAAATCAGAATTTTAGGTTCCATAGACTCAGAATTATTTAACTTAAAGGTATTGATATGTTTCAAACATTAAAACTTAAGTTCTTAAATATTAAATAGTTTTCTTTATTCTTCATTTCGAACATTATGAATTTTTAAAGTCTTAGTGATAAAAATTCTTTATTCTAATTTGGTTATACTTAAAATTCAAATCGAGAAAAATTTGGAGTGATTTCTGATATTTTTATTATAGTTCTTTTATAATTCTACACATTTTATTTATAATATTTACACCTATGGTACAGAATGCAAAACATAAAAGCCGCTTCAAACACAGCCAGCATACATGAAAAATAAAAGCCGGCCTCTGCAATTGAGAAGTACACAGGCTAGATCTAGATCTATACCACCGGCATACCAACGGCCTTGATCGTGAACAGAATACAAAATCCAAACGCTAGGTGAACGTTGTCCTTCATACTGTTGGTGTAACATCTTAAGCTGCCTTAACGCCGCTAGCATAGAAGTCCAAAAGTGCAAGCGTCTTTAAAGGATTTATTTTACAAAAATAAAGCAAAACGAGTCAAATTGAATAGTAACCCCCTATTTATTAAAGAAACGTCTATTGGGCATTAAAAGGGTGTTACTTTGGAAAGTCAAGAAACCTGTGACTCCCGTAACTTCTCACTTTCCCATAATGAGCATTCAATTCCACACTCATGAAGATCATTATAAAATGAAGATAGAGAGAAGAATAAAAAAAGAGATATGGAAGAACAAAGAGAAAAAATCAATAAAAAAAGAGAGAGGAATCCAAGAAAGAAGAAAATCTAAGTAGGTAGAGAGTAGTGTAAATCTTATATTGATATCATTGGAAGACTTTGACTTCAAAGACCCATTGTTGAAGCTTATCTCAAGAAACCCGAATCATATTTGTAGGCAATAGATCCGGTGATATATGATTACCTGATTTTTGTCAGTTGTTGTACTGATTTTCTATATGAATCCTATAATTGTTTCTTTGCTTTACAATTAATTATTGTCTTTAATGTCTTATTTCTATTTCTTTTGTGGGAAATTTAATGAAACCCTAATTTATTTGATATGATAATTGTAATTGTGTTATAGGATTATGAGATTTGTGGAAAATTTATATTGTTATTCTTGTTTATAAATCTTAATTGGTTTATATGAGCTCTAAGAAATTAGGGTTATGATTGGAATTCTTATATTAGGTTAATTTATCAATTGCGGAAGCAGCGAATTTTAATCTAATTTAGAGATTATCTGATTGTGATTCATGTAATGTTTTATAACATTAGTCAATCACAAAATCGGGAGATTCATGATTGTGATTTTGATTCCATTATCAATTTGCACAGCGGGAGCTAGTGCATTGATTTACGTTTTTTTTAAAGGTTTTTAAATCTCATTTTTAAACATTTTGTTTTCTTCATCACCATAAATCTACAAATCTATCATTGCTTATATTAATTTTTGTAAATCCACCAGTTTTGATCTTACATCTATTGTCTTTTTTTTTTCCCCCTATCATTCCCACAATCATTAACCAATAACATCACAATTCCACCACTACAAATTTACTTTTCTACATGTTTGATTAAAATAAAGATTGTAGTGATTGACTAGTATTAGTTTGCCAATAGTTTTTTTTAATCAAAAATTGTACTCTTCATTTATCTAATATTTTTATTTTTATTTTTATTTTCATCACTTATGTGTGATTGTATTAGCTCCTATGTGAGATTTGTTTTACTTGCAAGTTAGGTGGGTTTTGTTCATGGAGAAATTATTTCCCTTGTGAGGGCATGATACTTGAAAAGGTATGTCCAATTATTTAGATGGTTTTCATATACTAAACTCTTCATTAGCCAACTGATGTAGATCGTATCAACCCTTAAATTTATAATTCCAATTAACTCCTACGACCTAGTTAGGCAGTGTACCTATCTATAGTTGTATAGGGTCAAACGGATATCGTCCACAGGGATCTTTGAGACAATTACTAGAATTAACCGGTTTTCCACTATTTAGCAATCCTAATTAAATATCACTATTACTAATAACTATGATTCACTAATTAACTAATTAATTCGCAATCAACGTGTATTCACAACCTTAATAATTCAACAATCACAAAACAATACCCTAGACCTTGATACACCACTAACCCTATCAATCTTATTAATAACATTCGTCAATGCAGCACGTGTTCTTGAATTGCAGGAACCCTAATTTCATTAACCTCTCTCTCGAGATAACTAAATCCTAACCCTATATGTCTAATGAAAATCTCTTCCTCACTAGATGCATATAAAGGTTGCATTAATGATCACAATTCCTCATAAAGATAAATTCTTGATGCAAAAGATTCATGTAATCTATCTCTAGATTTACATTCAAACCCTTCTACTCATGCTAGATCTTTCCTATTAATCAATCCGTCGATTCAATTAACAAGAATCATACAATAACCTAATATTGCGCATATACTAGATTAAGACAATCAAGCAACATGAATAGATTCAAGAACAAAAACTTCATTCAACAAATCAATTCAATCCACATTAGGGTTAGGGTTTCTCAAAATCTAGGGCATATAGATCTAAGCTTCCATTGTAAAATAATTACAAATATAAACCATGGAAGAATAAACATAAAACATGATGATTACACCCTTTAACCAACAAGTCTTATGATGGAAAATTGTTAGGAGTTCCTCTTCTTCTTGCACGTCTTTTCTCCTAGGGTTTCTTCTTATCAATTGTGTATCTCAAACAAAGAGTGCTTGGATATATTTATAAGAAAATGGATTTGTCTTCTACACGGGCATTCTACACGGGACGTGTTCGGGGCCGTGTTGCTTCCCATTTCAACGATTTCCTCGGATTTCTCATGATTTGGAGTCCTACACAAGCCCGATCACAACCTGTGTTGTGAAGTCGTGTACGTTCCACAAAGCATTATGTCCATTTCTTATCTCTAATATAAGCATCCAACATGGCTCATGTTGCATCCTCATGTTCCTCACAATAGCTTGCTGTACATTTTCCAACGCCAACACTAGCATTCAACACAGCTTGTGTTGAAATCTTATGTATAATGAAATTCTTCACTTTGCACTTTTCTCATCAAAACTTGTTGTTATTCATCAAAACATCTCCATAGTGCTTATTATCTCCTCTTAATCCTGAAATTAACATATTACTCAAATCAGTATCCTTTTCTACAATTATTCACATAAAAATCACTATAATATCATACTAAAGCCATGTGAATAATTAGGGTATTTTGTACTTATCACCAACCTTGTTATGTTAGTTGATATGGTTGAAGTAGTTTTGCCTTTGATGAATGAAATTTGTTTATTTGTTTAGGCCAAAGAGAAAAATGGTGGATAAGTTAGCATTCAAATCTTTTGTAGAATTATGAGTTCCCCTAATTTTGCTACGTTATTCAAATGTGAAGTGGATGATAACCACTAAAACCTTTAAAATGAGTCCAACGACTTAACTTTTGAAATTCATTCCACACTTGTACTAATCTATAATATGAGAATTTTTTCCCACATTAAAGCATAACTCATTACAATTTCCACACAAATTTCATATAAGTGTAGAATTAAACACTTATTACCCTCTATAAGTAAAAGTTAAAGTTTCTTATGGTTTCTTCTCCATCTAGACTTGAGTGGTAGCTATTGTTGTACCACCATTTGACTAAGCATAGATATTGCCTCCTTCACTTTAGTTTATCACTTGTCATACTCTTGAGATATGTCTGTAAACATTTATTTACAACTTCCATCTATTAATCAAATTGTGAAAACTCGAAATTTCAATCCTTATATCTTGAAGAACTTTCGAAACTTACTTATACACACAAGGCTTAGTCATCCACAATGTTTTTAGATAAACCAATAACTTATTATATTGTCCGAGCACGGGAACAATTCATATCACAATGTGTTTGTACTTAATTGATGCCATAAGATTTTAGGAGTCCTTTTATGATATCTGTGCTTACATTAGTCTAACACTCATTAGGTATTGGTGGAGGTTATAAAATGTGTTAGCAAACCTAACATCTCTTATCATGTTAGGATACATCTCTCTTTAAACCAAGCTAAAATAACTTTGTATTGATCCTTTTATAGGTAGCTTGGACCTTTGCATGACCACAAAATTACCACATCATGGTATAGCTATAGAGGCCTCTTCTTTAGATCGCAAAAGCTAACTACCACTCAGATTTTCTTCTTTAGAGTGTCATGCTCAAAAGGGTAAAACCTTCCTTAAATCAAAATGTAATTAACTAATTAATACTCCATAGAGACCACCTTTATGCCAACTAGCTTTGACATCTAAGATTTTGTATAGAGAGTTGAAGTGCATAAGAAAGCATATTAAGATAAATTACACCAGAAAGTATCAATGTTTGAGGATAAGTTTATTTGATTTATTAACATTTTAAGTGGTTAAAAAAAGTTATCAATATTTGATAGAGTGTATCAAAGGAGGTATGATGTTTTGCGAGGTTCATTTGAGGTATCGGCATTTAAATTAATGTTTAATTGGCTCCGTTCTTTCTTTAATCATTCCTATAGTGAACCTTATAATTTATGTTAAGGAACTTCGTAGGCTACATCTCTATTATTGGATAATCATAAATATTTGTTTAATGTCATCCTATATATCTTTTACTGCATTTGAGAGAGAGAGAGAGAGAGAATAGAAAAATATAAACATTGTTTCCTAAGTGATTGTTGTGCTCGATAATAGTTAACTCTGCATCTAGAGTTTGTCATTACGCATATGTCAAAATAAATTTAGAACTCCTTATTATCCATTACATTTCACAACCACTTCAAGAGCAATTAAAACCGACCACTTTAATGCATTTTTTAGCCTAGGCTCATTTCAACTTTCACATTTTAAAAGATGTGTTGGATGCAATTTCTTGAACTTGATGGTTGAGATATTTTTATTAGATATTATAAGTTCTAGTATTAACCTTTATGCAATGTACTATAACTAATGGATTGGATTGATTTTGCCATTCATTAAGAAGGAGAAAATCTATGAGTAGGCATTTCTCACTTATTTGTATCCAAACCTAAAAAAAAAATTAAAAAAAAATGTAATATACAAAATTTTCTATATTTCTAAATACATTTTTATTCTAGTGCATCAAATCTTATAGACCATTTTTATTTGATTGATTTTCTAAACAAATATCATCTTCATATCTCTCTTTTTTTTTTTTTTTTTAAATCTTAATGTAGTAATCATGGGAAGCATTGAAGAGTGGCTTAAGAAAAGGAAATGTGGCAGCGTGAAAGTTGTCTCATATTTGTTAGTAGGGGGTGAAATTACACATATATAAATGAGAACATACCAAATCTTAATCACCTAACGCATTTTGAATACAAACCTACATTCAATTAAGTTGATAAAAAAAAGGTTTGTTTTGTATTCTATCAATTCCGAAGTCTTGATTGGCATAATTTTCTTTCTCTTTTTTTGTTTTTCATAAGATGAAAGTGTATATTTCAGGAACCTACCATTTTACATCTAGGACGATTTGTTCCAAAATAGATTTTGTGGCTTTTACACGTTATTCAAATGTAAACACTATTGATTCTAATCAAATCTTCCCCCAATTTGTTGACCTATAATTGAACGCATGGTCTTTCATTTTAAGCGGAAATTTTCTTGTATAAGAAAATAGACAGACAATTCACTCCTTTATTGTGGTAACTAGGTATTCTTCAACTTCTTAGTAAGATCCTGTGCAATGCCCATTAGTTGACTTTCAGCTACCTAGATTCGTGTGGTTATTTTGTCGGGTCATTGTTGAATCGCCTTATGCATCACCTCGATAGCCAATATTGCACTACGGCATTCTCGCATGCGAGGTTGTACGGTGTAGTTCTCGGGCTCTCTCTTTGAGACATTTCATATGTGCCCGAAGCGTTTGGAGTGTACTAACTCCTGCCAAACACTGAATTATTAACTGTCTTTCCTCTCATGTTATTTTCATAATTTTAATAGAAACCCTTTTGGATCTAGTTAGCACAAATGTCCAAGAAGAATAGGGCCAAGGATAAGAGTCGGAGGCCACAAGTTCGTCAGTGAGGGATTCTTCGAAGGACAAGTAAAGGGTCCCGATATCCAGAGAAGAGGGATAGGTCAAAGCGCTCCTCTTCATCCCAGATCGGAGAAGAATAACATTGGTCATGAGCGTAATCTAAGGCAGATAGGACACCCTCTTTAACTTCTAGATCACGCTCGTGGTAGAATAGGTGGTCAAGAGACCCGAGTTTCAGGCAAGGGTTCTCAACCGGAAGGATCACAGGGCCAAGAATCAGGTTATATTAATACTAGTTGACCGTGCATCGGGTACTAAAAAACATATAGAATTAAATTAAATTTTAAAAATTTGATAAAAGGGTTTAATCAGAAAAAAAAATGATAAACTAACATAAAAATTGATAACAGTTAAATCACGGTTTCTCTAAAATTTAAAATACATATGAAAATTATAAGTAGTGGTATGTGGGTTCTGAGAAGAAAGTAGAAGAAAAGTTAGTGGAAGAAAAAAATATAGTGGGATAAAAAAAAATTGTTTAAAACATGAAATCCAAACTTTAAATATTTTGGTTTTATAATAATAATAGATGATAAACAAAACAGAAAAATAAATGAAGCAATTGAAAACACTTCTTTTAAAATTTTCATAATGAGGCGACTTTTTTTTATTGATGGAGAAACGTAGAAAGGGAGAGAAGGGGAAAGGAAGCCTTGGCCTAGCCATTAATTAGCTCGTATATCGTAAAGGCATCGAATCAAATTGATTCTATCGAAACTATATCCTTGTAAGCTCTTTACCAAAGCGACATTAATTTGATCTATCTTTACATACGATTTAACCTAGGCACACTTAGTAAAGGAGTTATTAACCGCTAAGATAACCGAAGCAGGTGTAATTTTGCCGATAACGTCCCTTGCCAAAAAGGAATGTTCTATCATGAGCTTATTGTCTCATTTGTGTCTCCCTGAAGAACCATCTAACACATATTAAATAAATTAAAAAAAATTCTTAAAATAAAAAAACACTTTATAACACATATAAGATATTTATTCACCTGAACATAAAGAAAATAACAAGCTCAGGATAGCACATTTTGGAAACACATTTACTATCCTCATAATCTGTCTCATTCATGTCCCAATAAATGAATATTTGACATATATTTTGAAGTGATAATTATTGTTTATATTATTTTAGAGATTTTTTTAAATTTTTTGAACGTATATGAAACAGCATTACGGGTACAATAACTTCTCATCTGCACATTTTTATCTTCCCTTGCCTAAACCTAATAAATGGCCCATATTAAATAATAGAAGGAAGTTCTAGATTTATAGCGCTGGAGCCTGGAATCTAAGGTCCATCCCTATGACTAGCATTTTAGGCATCCCTTTGCATAATAAATCCAATCTCTTAGTATGTATGCCATTAGAAATCACATCTTATAATAAGTAATTTCGTTTCTTATTAGCTATTTTATAATCACTATAAGAAAACTGGAATTTAAAGATAAAATTTCAATCTTTCAATGTAGCTTTATTACAAAAATCATTGTCACTGATTTTATCTATAAAAATATAGCTTATCATATTAGTTTCTCCTATCTCTTATGATCTGTTTTGTTGTAGCGAAGAGACATCCCCAAAAATCCTATGTTAAAAGAGCACACAGCTTTAGACTTGGTTAGTCAAATGTTCTTTTCTTTTGAATACAACTTATGGTCCGCCATCCATATGGCTACAGCAGTACACTTTTGTTTGTCAAAGAGTTCGAGCGAGGGTCGGCACAGCGAAGGGTGGCTGAACCAAACTTATGGCCCGGTTGGTTAGACATTTTCTTTAGTTATCCGAAGGAATTAGGACAAATTGAAGAAATAACCATGGTATCAAGTTCGATGAAACTCTGATATGAAATAGAAAACTCTAAAGTCATTAAAAAAAAGTTGAAAAATATTGATTAATTATATCATGGTGGGTAGGGTCTAGCCTATGTATTTTTAGCAATATCTTTCATGAGCGCATGATATATTAAGAATTTGTATCAAGCAACTAAAGCCAAATGTAAATCTGCAGTAACCAAAGGCTTACATATTTTTTCGCCTATTTTAAAAAAGATACGGATCTTTGAACTTAATAAGTTGTTATAGATCTTTAAACAACTATTTTGGGATATTCACACTTTTTTTTTAATACTTCCTATAATATATATGTGATATGATATTTATTAGTATTTATTCTACATATGATCAAGATCTATCTTGATTAATAATATGTAGAACAGTTAGAAAAAACAACCCATATATATTTTTAACTTTTCAATTTCTTCCACTAATTTTGTCTTATCCTAGTCGGCTGTGTAGGAAGAGAATTCGGAAATGACTGATATACTTAATGCTCTATCGTTCCTTCTGAAAATACTCTCTCTCTCTCTCTCTCGCTCTCGCTCTCTCTTTACTTTCAAATAATATCATATTTATTATAAATGATTATATTCGCTTTGTTATTTTACTGTGTTTTTTATGTTACTGTATAGCAAGTACGTACCCATACATAATAAAAGCACGAGTTCTTTTTCAGGTTTTCTATCGATCATTCGTACGGGGACATAAAATATAGCTTCTCAGCTTAGCTCTTTTTAAATTAAAACTAATGATTTCGTGCAATATTCGATATTCCATATATTCATATAATCTGAAAATATATAGTGCATGAGATGGTAATAAAAATAAAGGTTTCTTCTTCTTTTTTTAGCAACTAGTTTATCTTTCATTTTTATAATTTAAGTTGTGTAATGTATTTGAAATTTTTTCAATCCTTTTAATTATATGTTGCAAAGGGATAAAATGATTTGTGGGTTTCATACCCATGAATAACAAGCACCGCTTGACTCTTTTAAATTAAGTAATAAGACCATTAGAGCATGTTCGTGGAAATGGGGTGATTAAAGTAAATTCTCCTTATGTATTACGAATTTAGAATCGGGGAAAGTATCATAATTTTGTTGGATTGCTTTCATAGAATATCATAATTCCTTTACCAGTATTACATTCAAGTTTTCTTAAGAAAAGCTCCGGTAGGTATTACATGTTTTTACTTATATTATACATATCGTGAATATGTATTAATAATTTTTTTAATATATAATTGTATTCATAAATCATAGATGATAATTGTTTTAAAAACTGCTCACTATTTTTTTTTTTCATATGTCAAAGTATAATTAGTAATTATTCAATACGTGTAGATACACATAATATATATTATCTATTGGTTATTTTTCTAATTCTTTAAGATTGTCTCCTCTACCTTAACCTCTTCCTCTGAGTCATCACTTGCATTTACTTCTGTATCACTCTTCTGATACCACATGTGCGCAAGGACTTATAAACTTTTGTCGTGAAGTTTTAGATTCAAAGGGTTTTTATTTATAAGAAGCATGTAAAGATTAGAGATTTTCATTATTAATTTCCATCACCATGTTTGTTTTGTTCTCTAGCTACGCCTTTCCTGTCGTTGCAGGGCGAGGATGTAGTCATGTGTAACAAGAAGGCGAGTTTGTTTTCAGATTTTTTATTGATAAATCATTTGTATAAATATATATGTGTATATATATATATATATATTCGTAGAACCGATCCAACGGTCCCTATTCCTAGCCCATCAAGTCAAATCTTCCCAAGTCATCCTAATAACTAAACGGACTCACTGGGACCTATCACCCAACTTATGGATCAAACCCAAATAAATAAATAATATTTACATTTTAACCCATCTATATTTTGCCCCTGACCAAAATTCTTTAGACAAAATGATTTGATTAATACTCGTCGCATAATGTTGTCAAATGGTTTCACAAAGTCGAAGACTGAGAAAAAATAAGTGTCAAGGCTATGACTCGCTCTGTTGCATATAATTATATTGTAATGCACCAACTCGTAGCACCACTACAATCGCATGTATTACATTATGTTTCTTTTCATGATCTTAAACTTGCTTGAGTGATGGCCATCATTCCAACATCCAAATACACCAACCTAAGAAACTTCATGCATAAAAAAAATTAAATTTAAAACTATGATGCTTGAGGATTTCTTATAATATCCTTCAGCTATCTTTTTTTTTTTTTTTTATTGGGCATATTTAATCCATATTTTAATCAACTTAGCCATCGCCTGCTTCCATATTTATTTCGTATTAGTAGCATATCACTTTCCAAATTTGCTTTCCCACCATTTCAAATCTTTTTAGCTTTCCATCAATTACGAAATATCATTAATAGATATTTAACTACATTCAATCCTCCCATCTCATCATTCCTTCAAGCAATGAATATTTTCATATCTTTTTTTTTTTTTAATCTTTACTCCTCGTCTTCTCCTCTACTTAAATATATATTATATAAATACATATATGACACTGCATGCATACCGGTAAGAGGAAAAAATCCAAAAGAAACACAACATTCCAACATTCATTCCTTAGTAAAACCATTGTGATTCTAACATCATCAAAGAAAGCAATACAAACTTCAGTACTCTCAACCATCTATTGGATGCTTTCAACATATACATCTTTCTAGTAAAAAAAAAAAAACTCAATCCATCTATGATTTTCTTTTCTTCATTTTAATTTGTTTTTTTCTTCCACTATAGCAAAAGATAAAAAGTTCAAGACAATGACAGAAAGGGAATCCATATAGTATCGATCTTGCTTCTTTGACCACCAACGCTTCTTGCCACAAAAACAATACTTGCATGTCCATATTATTTATATATAATATATATATATTCTATTTTTTCTTCTTTTTTTTTTATATTCAAATCGGTTTCTTCAGTCATATAATGTACAATGTTCTCCACATGATTGTCGGGAGCTAAACTATCCTTGCCAAGTTCGACACCACGAAATCTAACCCAACCGTAGGAGATCAAAGAACCACGTCCATAGAACCTTTTGCTAAGGATCACCATCCCTCTTTTCCCATTTGTAACGCAAAACTCAACTAATGTCGTCATCTTGATCCAATAACCACACTGTAACACATAAAACGAAACTAGTGCCCGAGACTTGCATGCAATCAACGGGATTCCTTGCATCAAACCAGTGAATTTCATTCTCTTTGTCTTTACTTCTTTTTTTTTTTTGTTACTCGAGAAAGTGATACTTTTTTTAATAAATATAATAATAGGCAAAACCAATTCATGATATTGAAACCTGCTCTATATAAAATGTGTTTTCCACAAATCCCTTGGTGATTCCTTTGCCCATTTTATTTTTCTCAATATTTAATCAATAAGGCCGATAACTTCTAGTTGTGACATTATTAATTTTGTCAGAGACAAAATTTGTATACTCATGTGTAAAAAGCATAGGCTACTGATATACCCATGCATCTCTTTCTTTCTTTCTTCCTCTCTCTCTATATATATATACCATTATATAACCATAATCTACTTGCATGAGTTACATGATAAATCTTCTCCGTAGCCTGACATTAGTATGACATGTATACATGTTTTTCTTTTTTTTTTTTTTTTTTTTTTTAACACTTGTGTGTATAACACCTTTCATAGCCACTTTATCTTATGAATTCTATTCTCTTTGCTTTGTAGGAAATTATGAGTGTTGTCGAACCAAAGAAGACAAAGAGTGGGAAGCTCAAGGTTTTGAAGTTAAACAAAAGAAGATGAAGCATGATCAAGTTCAAAAGGTTGAAGTTTCCAGACAAAAGGGAACCAAAGGTAGGCAAGCAACAAGTGTTGAAGCCATAAAGCAGAAGGACTTGCTGGGGCACCAAGACAGTAACTTGCCACAAATCCAACATCCCCGATACAAATGGGTGGTTGACACCAGTTCTAAAGACACTTTTTGAAACAACACTTCTTGCCCTAAGTTATGTGCAACACCCCCTATTGATGGCAACTTAAGATTAATCGAGCCTAAGCCGCACACCGATTCCAAGGGCACCATAAGGGGGGATTCAGTGTTTTGTTCTAGAAATGAGCGAAAAGAGCTGCCTCTTTCTAGCACACATTTTGCATTCCTCAAGGAGCCTCCACCTAGATGGAAAGATTTGGTAGATCACATCACTGACAACTTGGAATATGAGTAACCCCAGAAGCAAGTCAAAGTCAACAGTGCTATCATCAAATCAGCTCGCTTATGGCATGTAAGCATGAGTAAGATGGAAGTATGGCGTGTCATCCTTTCTCGATGGAGCATCCAAACTCATACATTCATCACTGCATGGGGTGAGATAACACCTACTCTAGAGGACATGTTCATGCTTTTGTACTTAAACTGTTCCGGTCTGTCCAATGTTGCTACAACTATGACTTCACACAAGGAGCGTAACTTTGAAGAATCATTAGTGGCTACTCTAAATATTGCTCGTGAAGATAAGAAGAAATGATACTTCTCTTCTTGGATGACTCATTTCTTTAAAGAGAGGACGAAAGACATGCCTCGAGTCATAGGGCCAGCTCGCGAGAAAGAGTAAGTCTATTCTTCATGTACTCTTTTTTTTTTTTTTTTTTTACTTACACATGTCTATCAATTCCTATGTTGATTGTAGGTATAAACTTGTAGGTTTCATTGCATTTTGGCTATCGTTATTCATGTTTTTCGATGGGCATGAAGATAGTATGAACCCACGACTTTTCCCTTTAGCAATATGCATTGCACAGGGCCAATGCTTTGCATTAGCCTTCTTCTGCCTAGGGTCATTATACCAATGCCTTGACTTGTACTATCAAGCCTTTGTGCATTCCAAGGGTCACTAAACAATGGTGTCACATTTGGACCTATTATTCTTACAATTATTTTTCTATGAGCGGTTTCAAAATCACTTTGGACCCCCTACTATCAATGAAGACCTAAATATGTTGCTTCTAAAAGCATGGGCATGGATTAAAGTAGAGGCAAAGAAACTACTTCAAATTATTTATATAAAAAATGAATTTACGTTTCGCTCTTATTCAAAAGAGTTTAAGGGATATGAAGGTAATGTTGGAGTTTATCCTTAGGGACCCAAAAGTGAAGTAATCCTAATTGACAATTGAGAGAAGTTAGATGGATCTTAGGGCAGGTTCCTTCTTTCGTGCATAACAGGGAGCTTGATATCATTGCTTGATAATGGAGACTTAAACGGACAATTCCTAAAGCAGAGAATAACTGTCTATTCCCCATATAGAGTAGCACGCCAATTTGGCTTTAATCAAGGAGTGTCACATCTTCTCAACATCATGTAGAACTTTGATTCTTGTTGCCAATCAGTTTCTCCAAGTGATTTCAAGACCATTCATCCTATTGTGCGATAGCTGTTCTTTCCCTCATAGAGCATCAAGGAGTGGCTTCTATTGGCTAGCTGACGCATTGGTCGAATTGCATAGCTGTCTTTCATGAGTACACCTTTGCATTAGTAGATGACACACTATTAGAACCTTTAATATATCGTCATGAGTTCTACCACAAGTTACTGATGAACAGGTACAAAAAGTCATCCAATAATGTCTAAGGAGCTAAAAGGCCTATTTCTAGGAAATCAGAACTTTCTGATGATGTAGAGGGCTCAAAGAGTAATGATCACCCACCTCCTCAATTAGTGGACTCCTAGCTAGCAAAACGTGCATATATTGAAATGGTAACTTTTTTTTTTTTTTTTTTACTATAATTTAGTGTTGATACTTTTCTTCATTGTGTAACTCTTCCTTTGTTTGTTTCTTTCAGGTTGAGATGAATTCTCCTGCGAGTTCATATCGCACAAGTGGTACTCCTACACCATTAATGGTTGTTGATGATGAGGATTATGGCCAGGATAAAGTAGAGTATAGGCCATCTTCAAACTTCTATAATAATGATGATAATAATGCTAATTGTACTTAAGAGCTTCAACATGGGATGATGAGAACACTCTTGATGAACATAGCAAAACAAGTGGTGAAAATACTTCTCATAAGGATAATGAGAGTACTCTTGAATTACATACAGTTGCTAAATCAGTCGTCCCCCGATTGCTAGCATGGCGTGTGAGGACATAGTCCCAACTTCAGAGGATCGCGTTACATTAGAAGAGATGGTGTCTTTTCTTGGTTTTAATATGCCTTCTAAATTAGGGCACCCTTAGATAGTCTTGCTACCATGGACATGGAATTTTTTGTTAACTCACTTATGTTAAGGACAAAGGTGGCAAATGCAATGATGAAGATGCT
This sequence comes from Combretum micranthum, assembly GCA_024138025.1. Lineage (NCBI taxonomy): Eukaryota > Viridiplantae > Streptophyta > Magnoliopsida > Myrtales > Combretaceae > Combretum > Combretum micranthum. Next base: position 179,252 of record JAMXBD010001715.1, on the reverse strand, counting down.
TTGTGAAGTGATGTTACTGATGGATAGATCTTGGAGCTCTTTAGCCAAACTTGAATTGGAGTAGCTTGCCAAGTGTATTGAAGGACCGCATCTGTTACAATTCAAAGTTGCGAGTTCATGGCCTATGGCTACCAAGGCCAAGAAGTTACTAGATTACAATGCTGCTAAGGCTCATCATGATATGCTCACCATGAAGCTATAGGAGGTTAAGAAGGAGATTACAATAGCAAAGACTGAGATGATAATTGCATTAGGTAATGAGGACGTGGAGTCCACAATAGGGCTAACTCTCAGCCTTAGCCCATATTTGTTGATTTTGGTCTTTATTCTAAAACAACTTGTTGAAGCAATTTTTTTTATTTTTTGGTAATGAACAGATTAATTTATTGACTTTTCTACATTTCTTACTATGCATTGTTTTGGGTTACTCGTTTGTTCGAATCAATAAATGCTAAACTTAGCCGTTTGATAATGTTCATTTGTGCTATAGAAGCAATGCCTTCACTTAGCAACAACGATTCATGAAGTAATAGTGATTATTATATCTATTGTGTCGCACATTGGAACAATGCTCTCACTTGCCATCAATAATGCTATTGATGCTTGGAATAATTAATTGATCATGCTTTAAGCAGCGATAGTGTTATATGCTTTGTAAGCTTGACACCTCAATAATTGAAGTTGAGTTGGTTAAGGGGATAAATCCTAATACTTAACCATTCATCACATGTTTTTCGATACTTTACATCTTTCAGATGTAAGATGGCACCATCGTGTGCTTGGGAGACTACGCTTATACCAGCCAGCATGGGATAATTTAACTATTGCATACATAGGAGCCTATGCTCATACTAAGTAGCAGCAACAAACATAAGTATTTGTTTATTTGCCATGTTAGTTACCTTTGTGCACTAAGGAGATGAATCTCTAACTGTGTAGCAACAAAGGAAATTCATGTTAGTTACCTTTGTGCACTAAGGAAATGAATCTTTAACTTTGCAGCAACAAGGGAAATTAATGAAGTAATAAAGGAGAGGAAGAGAGAATGTATTGAAAAGATTTTATAGTGTAAGCCAGAATTTCATTCATAACAAAAAGAGAATACATCAATCACAATTACATATGAAATTTTTTTATATACTAAAAATTGATTGGTGTTATAACTTTGTTATTAGTTAGATTCAAAAGCTTGCAGTAGTTGTTGTCATGAACTCCATGAATGATGAAGGGGCTTTCCTACTTTGGCATGAACTTAGGTGTCGGAATACCTTAGTGCACATGCTTTGCTACACAAAGTACAATGTCGCCTTGTTGGAATGAGTGCTTCCTAACCTGGCAATCATAAGCAATGCTAAGCCATTGTTGATAATTGGCAAGGTTACACTTGGCATTGTCTCACCTCTCTTCTAATGCTTATAAGTCCAACATACGTAGAGTATTCGATTCTAGATTTGCATTGATCGCTAATCGTGCAAAGGGAACCAAGATCTCTATGGACATCACTGCCTCCAGCCAATATACGAGGGAGAATGATATTGCTTGTGTAAGACTATGCTTAGATGTCCTGTAGACCCATAGCGCTAGCGAAAGCTTGTCATGCCATTCATTATGATTGTTGTGCACCATTATAACTAAGCGCCTTCAAGAGCGTCTTGTTGGTGGCTTCTTCCTATCCATTTCCTTTAGGATGGTAGGGGGTAGACTTCACATGATCAATATTATAAGAAGCCAATAGGTGCCAGACATGTGAGTTGATAAAGGGTATCCTATTATCCGAGGGAACGTGCTTTGGGATTCCAAAGTGATAGATGATATGTTCTTTCATGAAATTCTCTACTATTAGTCTAGTAGCTTTCTTCAATGGGATGGCCTCTACCTTGGTGAAACACTTTGTCCTTACTAAAATCCAAATACACCCCTTCGATGGTAGATGGATCAAACTAATCAAATCGAACACCTAAATGTGGAATAGCCATGGAGTAGTTAAGATATGCGGTGCAACAACGGGATCATGGATTGCATAGCCATGTTTCTGACAGGCAACGCACTTCTTTGCAAAGTTAGAGGTGTCATTCTCTATGGTAGGCCTAGAGTATCCTAAGTTCAATAAGTGATAGTATAGCTTTCTTCCTCCCCGATGCTCACCACTATCTCCAAAGTGAGCTTCAACCAATATAGTGTCCATTTCAGGAGGGGCAATGCACCTAAGAGGTTTTCCCATGAACAATACCCTGTATAGCTTGTCTTCATTGATGATGTACTTCCTTGCTTTATGCTTGACTAGTCGAGCATCTGTGCTATTTATGGGTTAGGTGATATTCTTTAGATAGTTAATATATGGTCATCGCCAGTCACAGGCACTTGCAACAAAGTTGCATTCACCCTGATCCAGTTTAGAATATTTTGGGCAACTCATCTACAACTGGGAAGCGTCTTTAGATATAGTTAGCCAATAATATCCTACGAGTTGAATGCAGGGATACAAGGATGGTCCTTCCTCTCCACACTAGAGTTTGTAGTATTTCTCTAGCTTAAGACGGGCTTGCCTTGCACAGATGCATCATGCTAGGATGCTTTATGGACCTTTGAAGTAGAGGACGTCATTGATGCGAGTAAAATTCTTCAAAGTTGACATAGAAGTTACATTGGGTTGCGCTAATTGTGTCTTTATGGGTACGCATCAATCTTCTCGTGCTTCCTCTTCTTCGTATACCATGTGTAAAGTTGTACAAGGAATATATTTCTTAACATTCAAACTGTCTTATTCAGTTTGCATGGGAATCTTAGAAGCCAGTATTGCTAATGCATCTGCATAGCGGTTACTTGACCATTTGGTGTGCTAGTATCTAACCAAAATGAATTTTCCAACAAGAGCTTGCAATGCGACCCTATAAGGCACAAGTGTTGGCTCTTTGAGGGTAAACTCACCATTTGCTTGCTTGATTATCAAATTTGAGTCACTGTGAATGCATAGGTATGATGTTCTAACATTCTAAGTAGAAATGAGAGGAGTGCCTCATACTTAGCGTCGTTATTGGTGCAGTGAAAATCTAACTTGAATGTCAGAGGTATCTCCTAGCTTGTTAGAGATGTCAACACTGCTCCAGCTCTTTGTCCCGTACTATTAGAGGAGCCATCAAATTGTACTTGCCACTCTCCTTCCAGTTCTACGATCATCAGGTCCTTATGGAATTCTGTCGAATCATATTTATAGCATGAATTCCTTCTGTCGTGGGAAATTAAGCTAAGAGGCCAGCTAAGGCTTAAGGCTTGATGGCCTTAGGTGGCATTACTATGATGTCAACTTCTGATAGCATAAGTAGCCATTTAGCAATCCTTCCTTATAAAGCTAGTCGCGATAGTAAGTACTTGATAGGATTGGAGTTAGTGATAAGGTTGACTATATGTTCTAAGAAGTAATGTTGAAGCTTTTGTGTGGTAAAGACCAGTTTAAGAAATTGCTTCTCGCATCCTAGGTAGTTGATCTCACTTCCGTGAAAGGAGCGACTTAGGTAGTACACTTAACGCTCCATACCATCAAGTTCAGCTAGTAAAGCACCAATGGATCTATCTATGGATGTTAAATAGAGGATCATTGGCAAGCCTTTTGCTAGCATAGTCATTGTCTAGTAAGTATTCCCTTAATCTTCTACATTGCCTCCTCCTAAGGCTAAACCCACTGAAATGAAGTTCCCTTCTTCAAGAGGTGTTGCAGGGGGTATAAAATTTCTGCCAATACGAGTATGAATCACTTAATATAGGAGGCCTTCCCCAACAATGCCTTCTATTCCTGATTGATTAGCGAAGGCATAGATCGTATGGCCAGTACCTTAGATGGATTAACATCAATCCCTTGTCTATGAATAATGAATCCAAGGAAATTTTCGGGTGATACTCCAAACATGCACTTCATTGGGTTTATACATAACTCATAAAGTCTACATCTTTCAAATACCTTCTGTAAGTGAATCAAGTGATCAAGTGCCTTCTTGGACTTGATGACTATGTCATCAACATAATCTTCCATGAAATCATACATCTTGTCATGAAAAGTGAGGTCATTGCCCATTGATAAGTGGTGTTCGCATTCTTAAGCCCAAAAGGTATGATGGTGTAGTAAAAGATTCCCACTGGTATTTTGAAAGCAATGCATTCAGCATCTCCAACAACCATCTTGATTTGGTTGTATCAACTAAAACCATCTATAAATGAGAGCAACTCGTGGCCCACTATATGGCATCTACCGGCATATCTATGTTGGGAAGTTGGAAATCATTCTTTGGGTATGCTTTGTTGAGGTCATGGAAGTCGATGCAAACATGTATTTGTCCATTCTTCTTCCTTACTGACATGATATGGGCTAACCATGTAGGGTGCTTGATTGGCTTGATTAAGCCAGCTCGAAGCAGCTTTTCAATCTCTTCCTTTATTTGGAGTTTAATTTCTAGACAAAAGATACGTTGTGTTTGCTTCAAAGGCTTAACCCCTGGTATGATGTTCAATTTATGCACCACTAGCATGAGGTCTAGTTTGGACATTTCATTATATGTTGAGGCGATCACATCTTCATAACTCTTCAATAATTCCACTAAATTGACCTTGATCTCCGGTAAGAGTTCTTGTTAATGAAGGTAGGTCGTGGAGATTCCTCCAGTCTCGTTAGGTACAACTTTTATACCTTCTCTACTTGACATTTCTTATATTATCATGGGTTCTAAAGATGACACGAAAGCTTCTTTAGATCCTATAGACTGTCATAAGTAGTATACCCTTTTTCCCATCAAATCTAACAAAACTTTCAACTTCATTAACTTGCTTTTGCTTCTTCTTACCTCCACAGAAGCCACATTTCCTCTTTTTATTTTGTTTCTCCTGAGTCTCCTCCCAAGTAGGTAGTGGTATACCAAAGGGTTTCACAATATCTATCTCTCCTTCTTCAGCATACACATCGAAGAAACTAGCTTCAACGAGGTATGACTTGTTGTGTTCAAAGGGGTTCTTTGTAGAGCTGGACAAATGGGTTATGGCCCGCGGGCCAGCCCGTTTAAAAACGGGTTAGGGTCAGCTTTTTTTGGCCCGTTTAAAAGTGGGTTAATTTTACCCAACCCACTTAACCCGCGGGCCAAAGTGGGCTAGCCCGCGGGTTAAGTGGGTTGACCCACCAACCCACTTTTATAAAAATAAAATAAATAATTATAGGGTAAATATGTATTAATGAAGGTTATTATTGAGATTTTTTATACTTGAGATTAAATTTATGGGTTAATTATAACAAAGAATGACAAATTGATGCACATGCACCATAAAATTTTATAAAATATATTATTATTGTTTTAAATGAATATATTATCTAATAAGTTATTTTAGAAAACTTATTTTTATATAAAAAGTAATTAAAATAATAATGAAATTAATCATTAGTATTATAACCTTATAAAACTCTCTTTTTTATTATATATATCTTATTTAATTAGTATAAATAAGTTAAATGGGTCAACTTGGCCAATTTAACTCGTAAAATATGTAAGTGGGTTAAAAGGGTCAAAAAGTGGGCTGGCCCGTTTAACCCATGGGCTAAAGTGGGTTGGGTTAGGGTTAGGTAATTTTGGCCCGTTTTTAAAGTGGGCTAAAAATTTTTGGCCCGTTTAACCCACGAGCCAAAGTGGGCTGGGCCGGGTTGGCCCGTTTAACCCACTTGCCCACCTCTAGTTCTTTGTAGCAGGAATGAATATATATTTTCCTTTCCAGTGACCCTTCTTACACTAATGTAGTGTTGAAGGTATAAGGTTGTGATCATGCAACCACTTCCTTCTAATAAGTAAGTGGTAGGATATGGGGGCATCGATCACATGAAATTGTATGGAGCCTTAAATTGGCCCGACCTTGAAGTCAGCATTAACAAAGCCGAGCGTATGTGTAGTTGAATCGATGAAACTATTAACAGGAATGGGTTGCTTCACAAGCTGCCTCATATCTATATTTGCAGTCTTGAATGTAGACATTGGCATGATGTTTATAGAGGTGCCATTGTCTATGAACGTCCTCTTTATGTGATATATGTTGAGTGTGCTTTCAACTTATAGTGGACAACTATGGTTAGAATTCGTCACACACACATCTAATTTTATAAATAATATTGTGTTCTTATGTTTGTGTGCCATTCTTCATACGGGTTGCGCTATGCTACATTACATTTCCCGTATTGTCTTTCAAAGATCTAGGTGAGTGCAGTTACTGCTGCATGCCGTGCCTCTTCATCAAACCCCAGCAAGTCAAAGAACTTTCTAAAGCTGGCAGTTTTCATTAAGACAGCAGCTACTATTGAGCTTGCACCTTGATCATCATCATCTAGAATTTCTTTCTCTTCTTGTGCTTTTGTTTGTGGCTCTTCTTCCTCTTCAGTCCTCATATCATGATTGACAACATTTGTTGTACCCCTGTGAACATTGTATGCAGGGACTAGATTATTGAGTACGTCATTACCTTCAATGACCAGTTCTCTATTGTTGACTCTCTCATTGAATATCTTCTTTGTGTCCAACACTCTTTGGTGGGATGACCCACGATCCTATGATATCTATAAAACTTAGGATCATCCTTCTTAATTGCATTGGGAAGGCGTTCAGCCCTTGGGAGTTGATGTTTCCATCTCTCAATCATTGGTTAAGTACAGCATGAACCTTTCCCATGAGGTAGTGCTCCTCGACTTATCATTCTTTAGGTTCTTATTTACTCTAGAATTTTCTCCTTAAATTGAATTAATAGTTGATGGTCTCTTTCCAAACCTTTCAAATCCTCTGCGTTGTCTTGATACGGAGTTATTAGTCCTCCACACATTCTCAATGAAAGCAGCAAAGGAGCATAGATTAAGATTCTCAAGACAGATGGCATATCTAAGGAGCATTCTCTAAAACACTCGAAGTAGTCCATAAAGTCTTCCTTCTGCTTTTGTCTTATTATTCCCAAGTCAGTGATGGTAACTCACTCTTGAGTGGAGAAGAACCTCTACAGGAAAAGCTTGCACATTGTCCCCCATAAGTTAAGTGACCCTTTAGTGGTAGGGGGTGAAATTGACACATCAAGTATATGCCTTCTCACTCAAAGACTTAGAAAATTGTTTTAGCTTTAAATCAGCATCAAAATCATATACTTCTAATGTCTCAATGAACTTCAACAAGTACTCTTTAGCACTACCTTTTTTGCCATCAATAGCATGAATTTAAGACTGACATAGTCCTTAGGGTAAGGTTTCGCAGTAATGCAATGGTGGTATGGAAGCTTTAAGTCCATTGCTCCTACAGAGGACATAGCCTGAATCTCCTTCAAATAAATATCACAGTCTTCTTTGTTATAAAGGATTCCCTTAGCGTAGATACCAATGGTGTAGCTAGTGTAACTATTGCGATTAATGTAGCCGGTGTAGCTGGTGTGATCGGTACAATTAGAGGAGTTGTTGCTTGAGGAAAATTAAGATTACGAGAGGGAGTGGTCTCACTTAGGTTAGTATAGGAGCGTACATGTGAAGACGATGACTAGCCAAGCTGGGATCTTGCATTGTCTGTTTCAGACGTTGTGTGTTGTTTAGTCACAACCTATAGTGATAGGGTTTGCACATTTGCCCCTTGAAGCATATTTATCTGAATGGCAGGAGCAATAGCAGACTGAGATAAAGAAGGGGCGCCTTGCTATGAGCTGGGGTAAGGCTCAGTAACGCTACACCTTGGAGCGCAACAACATCACTAGCCATCCTTAGTATGAGATGAGTGAGCGCAATTAAAAACCGGTTCAAGGCCTGAGTGTTTTCTTGTACAATTCGCATCGTCTCCGCATTTCTTTCTTGTATAGCACGCATAATATGTGCATTGTCAACAATGATGCCTTGCATGTCTTCCAATGCTAACATATCTAAATCAATTATGTTGGGGTTAAGGTTGCAGACATCTTGATTTGCATTATCATTAATGTTAATTTGCTTTCTTCTTGAGAATGCCATCATGACTATGTCAAAATCCTTAGTTCCCCAATAGCATCACCAAAATATAGATATGGGGTTCTTGCTAATAGTGGAAGTTGGAAATGAAAAGGAGTTACTTAGCATTTATAGGTACTTAATATGGATGACAAACTTCATATCATTTTAGTGATTGATGAATGATATTGAGTTTTTATAGGCCAAGGCCAAAAGTTATCTCCTGTATACAGAGATTGGATGCGACGAATCGGTTCAACGATCCCTATTCTTAACCCATCAAGTCAAATCATCCCAATGATCACTGGATCTTTTTCTTGTGCCAAGTATCCTTCTAAGTAATTACGAGAGGTGAACAAATACTTATAATATTTGATTGAGAGTCCTTATATTGCCACTTCTACGTCACTTTATTTTCTGGTTTGCATTCCAACATCCGTAATCACCTTTATCATTGTTTTTAATGAACTAACCAATAGCATTTGTTTTTCCTATTAATCATAGGGTTCTCGGTTGCACATAATTTATAGTACCCACCATTTATTAACTAAGCTAGCCTAAATTGTTCTCCTCGTTCACCTTCGCATGGAAATTAAAAACAATCCCTTCCCAAGTGTGTATGGAGGTCTCAGCACATGAAGAAAGGAAAGGAAAAAATTTGCAAGAGGAAACTTATATGGACTTCCTCCCTCCCACAACATAGAGTTTAAAGGCTTGGGAAATGGAGAAAAATATATAGTTTCCATTACATGTTTATAATTATCTCACTCAAGTATTCCAAGTATAAAATCATCTTTTATATTGTAGTTTTAATAGCTTAGAATCTAGCTTCCACTATACGAGCTGATGAGAGAAGATACTTACTTGGGCTTTTCTTCTTTCCCTTTTTGGTGGCTTGAAGCGGCAAGAAGATGGAGGAAGGAATACATCCAGGAAAGATTGAGAAAGAAGGAAAATAAATAAATAAAGATAGTGAAGTGGATTGGGCTATTTGGTCTTGGCTGAATAAGGAAGACGAATAGCGTGGTGATTTGTGACGATAAAATGTGATAATATAAGGAGAACATGGTGGTGAGTTGACATTGGATGGTGCATGAAATTGTTTCTTGACAACACCTGGTGCACATTCGTCATGTTGGGTGCAAAGATGAAACTAATTTCTAGGAGTTCCAACACGTAAAAATGAACATTCTTATTATCTACGATTCACAGCTATCATTCAAACACCATCGTCGTAGTCTATCTATATCATATAGTTTATTGCAGTCTATCTATTCGAGTGACCATTAAGCCTAATATTGTTCCTCCTGTCAACTATTTTTGAACACAATGAGGTTGCCTAAGCATCTAACTACCGTATTAGGTTCTAAAACCCTTTTAAGAGCATCGCTCTCCAACTTGAGATTACAAGGCACAAGCAACACACATTTTTAAAAAGATTTAATAGTTATTCAGGTTATTATATTCTAATCCTAACATGAAATAAGGCATGTCACTATATACTTGAATACCAAAAGCTCGATCCAAAAGAGGCCTAATATTGAAATTGTAAACTATTCATTAAACAATTAAGATCCTATGAGTTAATTATTAATTGTGACAAGTTTATTACTCACTCTCAGCATAAGTCTACCATTTTTAAAATGATGAAGTTCATTCGCTCTTATACTTGTTCTGATTCCATTATGAGCTACACTTAGTTAAGTGACACAAGAAAAGGGTCCTAAAGAAAAATAGACCCATTTTAGTTTTGAGGTTGAATCATCCTACGAGATAAATTAATTATTTAATCAAAATTTATATGTAATTTGTAAATGATATATTTTGATTTTCTTGATTAGCAATTATTAATATTACTAGCAGTGGTGGTAAAACTTGTCTAATTATCATTCTAAGTTGGTTAGGTTTAAAGAGGGACAAATACCATTTCTTAACTTCGATTGTGAAAATGAAAATATATACACATATATATTTCTGGTATCACTAAAAGTTTTACAAAGCAATACAATTGTGTAGTATTTATTTAATTATATACATAATGTATATAATAACTTATCTTTACTGAAAGTCAGTTATGAATATAGCACTTCATAGCATTGTGCGAAAATATGGAAATGGGGCTAAAAGTGAAAACACAATTATCTTCTTACGTCATTGATGTTGTTGTCAATTAAGACCCTTTTTTGGCATTTGGCATGAGGAGAATGCATAATATATATGCATATTATCCTTCTTCTAATCTTCCTATATAGATGATAGAATAAAAACAAATAGGATATGACACTCTGTTTATTACTTGTTTATTCATATATGTCACAACTATAGGCAAAATTACTTCTTCATATATAACTATATATACATGTATCCACATACTTTTTTAAATTTTAACAGCTTCAAAGCTATAGCATATCTCACACTTCATTGTCGTTTACGTATTTAAATTTTCAAAATGAAACATGAAGTAAAAGTTAAAATCTTATTTACATCATTAAAAATAATACAATTTACCTATAATAATAGTTAATAAAAATATATTAGAATAGTCATTCAATGATTGTATATATTGGTAAAAAAATATAATAAGATTAAAGATATAAGAACTCACGAGTTGCAAGACAATAAGGAAAAAAATCCCGACCAATTTCTAATGTGATGATGAGAAAATGGGGAAAGGAAACATCGTCACAAATAAAATGCACCAAAGTGGAACACCGATGTTGCTGGAGTTAACGAAGTGCCCTTGTTGAAAAGATTATAAAACATATAACCAACAAAGACTTCAAATAAGAAAAGAGTGATCAATTAAATCAGACCTAGGTCTAGATCTTACGTGATCATTAAATGTCAGCTCTTTAACATTGCTAGAGATCCTAGTTTCTTGTAAAGTATAAAAAAAAAAAAAAAAAAAAACCTCCATTGTTTCCGATTAATAAAGCTAGAAAGAAGACGTAGGAGGAAGAAGTAGAGATAGCTAGGAAAATGGGGTTCACCATTGTCCAAATGACTATAGTTGTGATCGAAGTTAGCCAAGATAAGTTAAAGGAACAAGAAAGAGAGAGACTATATTTTTTACCAAGTAGAGATAGTGAGAGGGAGAAAGAAAGCAACTTGTAACCAAAATAAGCTTGACAGATAATGGAGAGTGAAAAATAATCATAAATGATTTGCAAGAGATAATATATATTTAGAAGTGAGGTATAAAAATTGACAAAAGGAAAAAGAAAGGAAAAATAATTAACAAGTTATATTAGTAAACTTTATATAGACTGCAAATAATAATGTCAATATTGATGAAATTGAAATTACAATAAATAAGAGTATTACTTAGTTACTAAAAAAGATAATCATTTGAACACCTATATTTGTAATTTCATATATTCGTATGTCATTTTATTTTTCTAGTTAGGAAACCAATCAAATAACTATTATGATCTATCAATATAATTATGTATATTATTAATATTTGACTATATTGTCATTAAATGTTATTTATGGAAGGATTAAAATTTATAAATCCTAAAATTTCATTGCTAAACTTTAGGTTTTAAACGACTAAATATCATATGAAAGTTTCTTTATCTTTTTTTTTTTTTTTAGGTTGAATTATCTTGAATTATTATTATTTGTATTCTTAGCTTTAATTTAAGGGCTTTACAATAATAACCACACAAAGGTATAGCACTAGAAGGGTAGACAAAGAAATGGTTGCTACTACTGCTGCTGAGCGGAAGATTGGCTACTCATGGGAGTTGTGGATAATGTAGTAAGCCCCTAAGCAGCCATGATAGGATATAGAAGATGGCTAATACCAAGATGACTAGTTAACCAAGGGAGCTGTCGATAGGTTAACAAAAGGCATGGATGATAAATGAGGAAGTGGCGACGGTTGTTAGGATAAACCACCTAGTGAAACTATGGATAGGGAAGGGCAAAACGAGGGATACAAACATAGAGGGAACGACTGCATAGTTTGAGTACTTAGAAAAGTTTTAGGAGTTGGCTATAGATAGGATAGATGATATGTATACGCACTTGGAGTAAGCTGGTATTACTACTGTGTCTCACTTGCTAAGAAGGAACCAAGTTGTAGAGGTAGATATGTAGACTATAGATAAAATAACATAAAGGTAGTTTGACATGTTTATAAACTCATGCATCCACTAGCATAAGGCATCATTCCATTGGTTGTATCAATCATTACTACTATTGATGGACTCCATCACCTAACTCAAATTATATCATTCTTGATTGGGTAAGATCCGTCCTCTATACCCTAACTCACCTGAGAGTTTCCTAACCTATGACCCAGATTTAAGGTTAGCAATTCATGTGAAGAGTTATACGATGTATTTGGGGCTAAATGTGTTGTGACTGTAAAACCTTATCTCTAACATGACTCATTTGTTAATATATATATGGACAAGTACGATAAAAGCATAATAGTTCAGGAGTTAAACCAGTAATTTAGATTAAGAAGAACTAATATATGACTGACTGAACCAAAAAATGTATGACGATTATTTTATGTGCTACTCACAAAGATTACATGGCTAACTAAAATGAAAACTTATTAATACATTCAATTAAAGTTTAACCAATAGTACCAACCATTTTGCTAATGAGGTTGAGGCTTGATCATTAATGTGAGTATCTACAAGATGAAGTACTTTATATTATGTATATATATTGTCCTAAATGTTGGAAATTATAAAAGGAAATAAATAATTAAGAGTGTGACTTCAACAAAAGCTAATTGTAAATAATTAGAGAGAGATCAATGATAATTAACGAGATCAATTATAGAGAAGTAGCAATGAATGACATTAGATGATAGGGAGAGACAAAGAAAGGTACCAATGGTATATAGGCAAATACTTAAAAAGAGATTAGAGTAAGAAAATAGTATAATATAAAACTAAATTAAAATTATTAAAAATCTAGATCTTAAACAAGTTTGCAATCCAGTCCTAAACATGCATATAAGATTTGATTATTAAATAGGTTTGTGCACATGACTAAATGCTAAATTCACAACCCAAAACATTTATAAAAAATATTAAACATCCAATCAAGTTTGACTTATTAATTAATCATTTTAAGTTTTACTCACATGTACCATATGTCTTATGACCTCCCCCTTTATGCTATACACAACATCCTCTCCATTATTTGCCTGTAGAGCACAACACACTTGTTAATTTTGAATTGTTGTTTTAGCATCGTTTTGGTATTGTTTTTAAACCAAACTAATCAAATATGATATTGATGAAAAACCAACAGTTTTAATCATAAACTAACTAAACCAAACCGATATTAAACTGATATCGAACTGATACTAATCCGATAAAGATTTGATATAGATAAAAATCTAACAATCCAAACAGGCCCATATCAAGTATAAATTTTCACAATTCTAGAAGAATTTATCAATTGTCATATCCTTCTTTAACCTCCCAAGATGCCTACTCATCAGTACATCTCTCTCCTCGTATTCTTGTATGTGAAGGCATAAATGGAAATATCTACTATTTTCTAAAATTCTAAAAAATAATTTACAACCCTTATTTGCTTTTGTTTTGTTTGGAAGAAAATGAGAAACTCTACTTTGCGAGCTCGAAGGAATATGATAAAGATTGAACCCAATATAAGTTTGTGACCCTTAAGTTTAATAAACTTAGAGTGAGCAATGGATATTAATTAAGGGTTTTGTAAATTCGAAAACAATAAAAAGAAATAAATTAGTTTGGATTTTAACATAGTTTGAATAAAAAGATGGATATGGAGGATTTGGTCATACTGTCATAGGATATGACATATTAATCACGATGTTGAACTAAGTTGATTAAATCTAGGACCAAGGGCTAGATATCTAACCATGTTAACATTTTAGGAGTTAAAAACCGTTCAATAAATCTGGTAAAAAAACATAAACTCCAAACTTCAATATAAAAACAAAACATTCTCCACCTCTTCCACAAACCCCTAAAGGGGATAGATCAGTAATAAATGCCAACCAAGTTCAAGCAATGCTCAAACTTGGCTATAGGAAGTGACTTGGTCATCATATTAGTAGGATTATCATGAGTGCTAACTTTGCTCACAGCAATATCACCACGAGTAATAACAAAACACACAAAGTGATATCGGACATCAATGTGCTTTGTCATCTCATGAAACATTTGATCCTTGGTAAAAAAGATAGCACTCTAACTATCATCAAAGATTGTAGTAGTCTTCAAGTCATCATTAAGTTCACATAATCTTTTCAACCAAATAGCTTCTCTACAGGCCTTGGTAATAGCCATATACTTCGCTTCAGTAGTAGACAGAGAAATCATAGCTTATAGAGTAGCTTTCCAAGTAATAGCATAACTACCAATGGTAAAGATATACCCTGTAAGAGAGCTTCTTTTATCCAGGTCTCCGGTGAAATCAAAATCAACATATCCAATGACTCCCTCTCTATCTCTACCAAGTTATAAACAAACATCAATAGTACCTCTTAAGTATTTGAAAATCCACTGAACTGCTTTTCAGTGTTCCTCATAGGATTTGTGATGTCTCTACTGACTACACTGACCGCATATGACAAATCTAGACATAGACAATTCATCGCATACATAAGATATCTTATTGCACTAGAATATGAGACTTGTGACATATAGTCAACCTCTTCATCTGATTGTGGAGACAAGGCAGATGAAAGTCTGAAATGTGTTGCTAAAAGAGTACTAATAGGTTTAGTATTCTACATATTGAACCGGCTAAGAACTTTCTCAATATACCCATTTTGACTTAGGTACAATTTACCTTCTTTTCTTTCTCTCGGAATCTCTATCCCAAGGATCTTCTTTGCTACTCTCAAATCTGTCATCTCAAACTCTTTACTTATCTGATCTTTAAACCAATCTCTCATCTATCTTTGGCTGCTATCAACATATTATCGATGTACAAGAGAAAATACACAAACAACCCATCATTGCTATTCTTGAAGGAAATACAACTGTCAAAACTGCTTCTCTTAAAATCATGAGAAGTCATAAATGAGTCAAACCTCTTATACCATTGTTTAGGTGACTGTTTCAAGCCATAAAGGGACTTTTTCAATAAGCAAACACAGTCCTCCTTTCCTAATAATACAAAACCTTATGGTTATTACATGTAGATATCTTTCGTAAGTTCTCCAAGTAAGAAGGTTGTCTTCAGATCTAACTATTCAAGCTCAAAATCATGCATCCTTACAATACTAAGCAAGGCTTGAATCGAGCAATGCTTTGCAACTAGAGAAAAAAGATTCGTAAAGTCTATACCTTGAACCTGACTATAGCCTTTTGTAACTAGTCTTGCTTTATATCTGGGTTCTTCAACTTTTGATATTCCTTCTTTCTTCTTGAACACCCATTTGCAATGAACAATTCTTACTCATAGGAAGTTTCACTAAGTCCCATGTACCATTCTTATAAAGTGATTCCATCTCCTCTTACATAGCAATTATCCACTTACCAGAATCATCATAACTAACTTCCTCTGAGTAAGTAGAAGGCTCCAAATTGGAATCAATGTCTTCCGCTACATTTAAAGCATAAGCAATAAGATCAGCCTCAACATATCTCTACAAAGGCCTAACTTCTCTCCTAGATTTATCTCTAGCAATGGAAATACTACTGCTATAATGGTGTTGTAGAAACAGTATCACCCTGCAATTTTGGTTTAGGCTGAGAAGTAAGCTTTAATGTAGAATCTGAATCAATCTCAACCTCCACCAGCATGCTTGATTTCTGCTGGGCTTTATCAGATGAAGTGTTAGGGGGTGAGTCATGTAACATAGCAGTTTCATAAAAAATAACATCTTTACTAATTATAACTTTCTTGGATTCTGGATACCACAACTTATATCCCTCAACACCAGAGTTATAACTAAGGAATATACACTTTACAGATTTAGGCTCTAATTTTCTATTATTAACATGAACATATGCAGGACATTAGAAAACCTTTAAATTTAAATAACCAACAGGAGCACTAGACCATACCCCTTATGGAGTCTTTTCTCAATAGCAGTAAAGGGAGACTAATTAATCTAAAAACATGTTGTAGAAGCTACTTCAACCTAAAATGACTTCAGTAAATGAGCATTTGAGAACATACATCGAACTTTCTAAATTATAGTTCTATTCATCCATTTGCCATACCATTTTGTTCTGGAGTACAGGAAACTATTAAATGCCTCAAAATTCCTTCTAACTTACATAAGGCATTAAATTCATTAGAATAGAATTCCAAACCATTATCAGTATGAAGATGTTTTACTTGATTCCCTGTCTGTTTCTTAATCGTGATCTTCCACACCCTGAATGTAGGTAATACATCATTCTTCTGTTTCAGAAAGAACACCCAAACTTTTCTAAAGAAGTCATTAATGATCATCAGCATGTAATTAGCACTTCCACTAGAAGGCACTCTAGATGGCCTCTAAAGGTTAAAATGTATGCAATCAAGTGTACCCTTTGTGTTATGAGTACATGTGGTGAATTTGACTCTCTTTTGCTTCCTAAAAACGGAGTGTTCACAAAATTTCAATTTGTTGATGCCTTACCCATCAAGAAGTCCTCTTCTATTAAGTTCAATCATACCATTTTCACTCATATGCCCCAGGCACATGTGCTAGAGTCTAGTAACATCACCATCTGATAAGGAAGAAGAAGCGATGGCTGCATCACCTATAATTATAGAACCCTACAAAAGATACAAAATTGCATTCTTTTTCTGCCCCTTCATCACCTCGAGGGAACCCTTACTAATCTTTAGACCATCATCTTCACCAGTGTACTTGAACCCTTTTGAATCAAGAGCACTTAAAGAGATTAGATTTCTTTTCAGTTCAGGTATATATCTCACATCATCAAGTGTCCTGACAACTCCATCAAATATTTTAATTTTAATTACGCCAATACCTGCAACCTTGAAAGAAGCATTATTTTCCATCAAAACGATACCTTTAGATACTATTTGATATGTTGAAAACCAGTCCCGTTTGGGACACATATGAAAAGTGTAACTAGAATCAAGAATTCTCTCCTTACTTCTTTGAAGATCATCATCAGAAGTAATAAGAAGTTCTCTACCACTTTTGTCTTCTACTACATCGGCTTCACTAGATTTTTCTAGTGGATTTGCCTTTTTATTCGCAGCAGCTTTATTGTTCTTATTCTACAATTTACAACACCCGGACTTGATGTGTCCTTTCTTCTTGTAATACCTGTAGACTTTATCCTTATTTATAGACTTTGATCTAACCATTGTATTACAACCAGAATTGCATTCTTGGGTCCTTCCACGAATAACAAGACCATCAATTTGAGGCTTAGATCCAACCATAAGATGTTTCATCTTTTCAAAAGAGCATATAGCTTCACAAACCTCATCAATGGTAAAAGTATCAAGACTATATAGTGTGGTGTCTCTAAAGGTCGATAAGAGAGAGGCAGAGAACACAATAAAATCAAAGCTAAATCCTCTTCATCATACTTAGCCTCCAAAGTTTCCAAATCAGAAACAATTTCTTTAAAAACAGTTAAGTGATCTTTTAAAGATGCACCTTCTATCAAACGGTCAGAATATAATCATTGCTTCATATGTAACTTACTAGTCAAGCTTTTTGTCGGGCATAACTATTCTAATTTCAACCATAACACAGCAGCAGTCTTCTCCTTCAACACATTCTACAATATTTGATTCGACAAGTGTAGATGAATTTAAGATAGGGCTTTTGGATCCTTAAGTTATTTTTCCTCCGGTAACCATGATGAAGGCATCTTATTAAACCCCAGCAGTGCATCATCCAAATCCATCTACGCAAGAATCGCATGCATCTTTACCTACCATGACAAAAATCTAGTGTTGCGATCCAACAACGAAATATCGTATTTCATAATTGCCATTATAGTTGATAAATCAAACCTATCGCTCTTATACCAGTTTGTTATCAAAGAGATAGAAGAAATTAATGGCAATGATATGTAAAGCGTACACACAGATTTATGTGAAAAACCCTTGATGGGAAAAATCACAAGCAGAAGAGAGAGGATTCACTATATGTTGAAGAAGGAGTACACGTATATAAGTACAAGAATGATTACACCACAAACCCTAACAAAAACATACACACACATTTATATATAGATGTGTATGAAGATGATGGCCGGTGGCCTTGACTCCAAAGCTGGTAGCTTTAGTCTTGGATTCGGGTCACAAACTCCAACAATTGCAATGGGGAGGAAGGATTCAAACCCGATGTCACGCCCCAATGGTACCTAAACGTGACAGTCCGCCACACTATTAAAGCTTAAGTATGACAACCTTAGTCATTTCCAAAAGCTTTTATATTAAGTGTAAGGCTTACTTTCACAATTTTAGAGGACCATATATGGAATAATGAAGCTTAAGGAGATATAAAAACATATTAAGAAAAGAAGAATCACAATAATTATTTGTTCATGGCAAAACTTTACAAACTTAGGGACAACTCCCTAAATTACTAATCTATTATATACATATTAACATGCTAATACTAAGCTAACTTTATCCAGATTTCTAATGTTCAAAAGGGATTACCTGCCCGCATGGTCCACGTGGCCTTAACCATAAGTACGGAACTGCAAAAGATATCTATTGGGGTATAAGCTAATAGGCTTAGTGAGAACTATTTCCATAAATAACTTCTTGTAACAAGATTCAAACAAGTTTTAATCAAACAAATGTAATGCACAAACACGTGGGCAAACAATCATATAGCTTTCCGGGAACTATATGTTGAATGGATTTACGCCCTCCATTCGGGGTTTGGTGATACTTATCCTCAAAACAAGTAGTTTTAATAATAGAAAATTTAAGCTTGCGAGCACTCATCGCCAAGCATTCATTAAAAAGTTTTAAACTTGCGAGCACTCATCGCCAAGTATTCCGAATCTACTTGATTTGACCTTGCTTTCGGATCAACCGCCAAGCATATTCCATTAAGCCGCCAAGCAATCGCTTTCGGATCTTCCGCCAAGTGTTGCTTTCGACATGAGCTTACTATCCTTCTCACCCAAGGATAATAACCCAACCATGCAATGTGACTCACTTCGTGGTATGCATGAGTTCATTAATTTATAAAGTCATAACATAATTATTTTCAACTTTATGGCGATCAAGGAATTTCACACAAATCAATATTAAACTAAAACAATCACTTAGAACAATTCGGCTTCGATATTCTTAGAATTCTTTCAAGGAATTATTTTACATGCATATCGGTTTATCTTTTCCTAACTCTAGTGCAACTAATTTACAAGCACAACAAGTGTAGCATTTAATGGAAATAAACTCACGATGCCATTGTCGTCTATTCCTCTAAGCGGATGAGTCGTTCACACACTCCACTTAATCGTAATAGTTCTCGGGGTAAAGGAATCCTTCCTCGGGGTCACCTAACCAAAGAAAATACCCACAATGAGTTTTTCTTGATGATTTTCTTGAATTTTGACAAAACAATGTCAAAGAACGTTAAAGTTCGTATAGAAGAATGTTCCAACTTAAAATGGCCATAACTTGGTCATTTTAACTCGGAATCGCGCATATAATATACCGATTTCTACTACTCGAAAAGATCTACCCATTTCTAAAATTATTTCACAAACAAGCCATATAGGCTCCGAAAAAGTGGCGACAAAATTCACCACGGATTTCCAAGTAAAAACAACTTTGGTTCAAGAAATCAAAATTTGTTTGATAAATACTTAGTTATCTATATAGTTGAAAAATTCTCTTTTTATAACTATATAACTCATATTTAAGCATGCTCAAGTGTCTTGTTGTCCAATTATTTTTCTTAGGTAAAAAATGTCGGGTTGAAGCTTTTCGGAAATTGTTTTTGTAAATTTCTTTGAAATGAATACCTTGTTTTCTTTATTTTCTAAAAACGTTTTATGTTGGTTTTATTTATCTCTTTCTAAGTACTTTTGAAAATAAAATTTTCTACTTTCTAAGTTACATTAATACTATATTTGAAGTTTTCTAGGAAATATGTTATTCTTCATTTTTCTTGTGTAAATTCCTTTGTTTACTTGTTTTGCAAAAATTCCTTACTTGATATTTCTCATTCTTTTTCTCATTTTCAAAAATAATCATCCATGCATGAAAATTTGTTTTCTTCATAAAAACAATGTGGAACAATTAAGGACTTTTTGTAGAAAAACTAATTTCTATAATCTTATTAACTTCTTCTTGTAACTTGAAAAGAAATAACTTTATTATCCATAAATTTTCTTTGCCTATTTGTTTGCAAAGGTCTTTACTTAAAATTTCCTTAGCCATTTATCTTATTTTCTTTTATAAAAGAACCATTTTTGTATCAACAAATTTTTTTTTGAAAACAAGGTGGAATAATAAAGATTTAAGTAGCTTTTAAGTAAAAATAGTTTCTAAAATTATAGTGAGTTCTTTTGTAACTTGAAAAGGAATGAGTTTATTTTTGTTATCTTATAGATAAACTTATTTCTAAGTGACAAAAATCCTTCTTTTATTTAATTATCTTTAGAAAATAAAATTTTGGACAACAATCTAAATGAACATGATTATGAGAATAATAATAAACAAATAACATAAAGCATAATATAAAGTCAAGTATTGGAGTCTTAGCTTTTTCAAGGCTCCCGGGACTAAGAAGTAAACTAGTCCCATAATAAATAAAATGAAAGAAAGAAAAGCTTGTTTTGACTTGATGAGGACAAGTCTAAGACTAGAGACTAGTCTTAATTTCAACAAGGAATAAATAAATAAATTGAATGGAAAAGTAAATAAATTGCTTTGCATGAAATAAATAAATTGCAAGTGAGCTTATATGCTCTAAAGAATATGTATATATATGTATAATAATAAAAAACAACATAAACATAAATGGATTGGCATGAACAAGAACAATACATGAACATAATGTAGTTTCCATAACTTGTAGTATTTGGAAACTCACACTATGGTCATGTAAAGTTACATGACATGAAGAAGAAGAAAGAATATAAAGTGGTTACCTAAAGAAGACTTTGATATGGTTATGTGGTTATGGGTTTTGGTTTTTGGTGAAGTTGTTGTAGAATTATTTGAGAGAGTTTTGAGATAGTATTTGGAGAGTTTTGAGAGGAAAATTTGAGAGAGTTTTTGTATGAATTTGTGGGTAGTGAATGTGTGAAAGAAGTGAAAGAGGAGGGGGGTATTTATAGGAAATTGAGGAGTGATTTTTGTGTGATTAAAATAAAGTGAAATTAAAACAAATTGAGGGCATTAGAGGGGGGGGGGGGGGGGGGGGGGGGGGGGGGGGGGGGGGGGGGGGGGGGGGGGGGGCGCGGCCGCCATGCATGGGGGGAAGAGGATTTGTTTTATTTTTTTGACTTTTTGGAAAGATAAAAGATGTAATATGTAAGGTAGATGTGATATAAAGTTATGGGAAAGGAAAAAAGTTAAGATTATAAGTTATGTAGAGTGTAAGAATAGTGTAAGAAAAAGTAGAGATAAAAGAATAGTGTAGAATAGTAATGAATAGTGTAATGTAAAGTGATATGACAATTAAAGTACCGGTAGTAAGAAAATACGCGTATAATAGCTATATCTGTTATTTTTACTTACCGAAAAATTACGAAACTGATATTTTTGGAAAACTTATATTTTTACGAGTCTAACGGTGTATTCGGAATATTTTTACTATTCCGGGCTTCCGGACACGTTTTTCGAGAACTGTGTCCGATCGGGTTCAAAGTACATCCGAATTTCGCGAAACTGAAACTTTTATAAAACCTATGGTTATTACGAACTATTCGAGCTAATTATCCCAATTTCGTTTTTCAGGGCCAAAGAAAACAGCAATGCCGGATTTAGTTTGATACGGCAAACTAGGGTTTTGTTGACCTTTAGGGTTTCGTTTGACTTCCGGTTAGAGTTTGTGCTAAACCGATTCCGAAAATTTAGGGGTTTACACCCGACACTTCTCACTTGAGAGAACATGGGTGATGCTACTAGACAACAAGATTATTGAGATCATGTGAGATATCCTATATGACTGAGTCCATATAATATAAAAATGGCATTTTACAAAATGTACGTGGTTTGTCATATGTTGTGCACATAAAATAATATTACCAACAGAAAATGGGAGAGAAAGAGCAATGAAGAAAAGCAATGGATTCTCATTCTCATGGCCATGCAAACATTCCACCTTACAGTTATCTTGATAATATCTTAAAATAGAATTATGGATTTGTATGGTAGATAACATAATAAAACACACTTTTCAGCACATTTGTTTTACAAATCTGCCATTTTACTAACAATATGTATAAAGGACATTATCACGATCACATTCAAGTTGAGTGGACGCTGGCAATGGCCAAAATATTATTACAAAGTTGGCGGAATACAGAGTTTCTGTTAGACAGCAACATATTATCGCTTGCAAGTCGCTTGAATATATCCTCACATGAATCAATATCTCCGATTGCAACATTGACAAAAGCACTGACATCATTGTAATTACGAACGGTCAAGGCAGCCACTGTATCATCGAGTTGTTGGACGGCATCCAAATAACTGTCGGAGCAATCACTAAGAGCCTGTTGAACTCCAGGCTCCATTGTGGAATTATTGATCATCCTCTTGATATATTCGGCCGTATCGGTTGCGTTTGATTGTGCAATTTTTATTGCGATTGTCATAAGGGAGTTTGCATCTGCATTCAAGCTGGTGGGATCGGATTGGAGGCTAGACAAGCACATTTCCTTGTGTGCTGATTTTGCACAAACCTCTTGAACCAATTTAGATGCAGGAATGGTAATGATAGCATCTATGGGGAGGGTTAAGCAAAGAGCTAGAGGCAAAAGGGCCAGGAGACATGTGAAAGACTTCATGTTTATGTTTTGGTTCTTTTGCTCCAACTCTTTGTTCAAATATGGATGTTGTGAAAAAGAATTGTTGATGTTTTGCCCGAATGAGAAGGGGGTTGAACTAGGAGATTCTTGATTCGTTTATATTGTTGTCTCTCTAACGATGGTTGGATTTATTTCCTTAAAACAATACGAGGAGTGCTGGTCAACATTAAAACAAAATAACAACCATTTATTGTTAATGGGGAATGCGCTCTACACTCAATTTAAATTCCATACACGTCATATGCGCTTAATTTACTAATTTCTTGTCATTAGTAATTTTTTCCAATGGTTGTAATTGAAGTATCTCTGCATTTTTTTTTTTTAAATTGCCCAGATGGAATTGAGCTACTTATTTAAGACCGGTATTTCACAAAATTCCAAACAATTATCGTTTCCCGAATAACACATAAAGTAAAACAGGAATAATTTAAATAAAAGCCGATAATATACTCATAGATTAATGATAAAAATGGTTTTTGAACTTTTGCAAAATGTTTAATGAGATATCTAAAGTTTCATTTTGAATAATTTGGTATATGAATAAAGTTTTTGCATATTTTCTTCATAACTAAAATTTTATTTTGATAATTTTATACCTCCATGAAGTTTTCACAGACATATTTTTACAGTTACAGCAAGTTTAATTAGGTATTAAAAAAGTCCACAAAAACTTTGTTGAAGTATCAAAATTGTCAAAACCAAACTTTAAATATCTTATTAAACTTTTTGCTAAAGTTCTGGTACGAAATTGTTTAAAACAAAACTTCAAGTACCTAACTTAATATTTTGCAAAAGTTCAAGTACTATTTTTTACATTGACTCTATACTTATTGTTTATAAAAAAGCTTACAATGAAACTATCGCCTAAAACATTATATATATATATATATATATCACACAAAAATAAATAATGTGTTTACTCAATCCATACTTAATTGTATGTTGTAAGTACATAGCATTTAATAGGGGTAAGCGGATTTAGAGTAGATGGGGTGTGAAACCTCACTCGTACACTACTTTATAAGGTATGAGGTATGAGGTTTTGTACCCTAAATCTACTCTGTAATACCTTATATTCATCTTGGAATTTGTAAGATATTTCATTTATTTTTAAATTTCAAGTTTATTATAATATATACGATTATGTAATATGTAAAACTATCATATTTTTATATATTTATTATACGCAACATATCAAAAGAAATTTTTAAAATAATCTGTTAATATCATAAATTCTACAATATATAGAATTTATTTGTATTAAAGTTAAAATATGTAGCAAATACTTATAGAATCCGATTGTGTGATATCAACTAATTAAATTGTTAAACATTTAGCAAATTATATAATAAAAAATTTTAAAGGCACTCATGTATTGATTAGTTTCAAAAGATAAAAAAAAAAATTCTATATAACTTAGAAGTTCAATTACATCTAATCAAAATTCTTCCAAAATAAAAATTACAAGTATTTTCATAGTAAAATAGTATAAGTTTTTCTATATAAAAATTTCTAAAAAGTAGCTTACAAATTATAATCTTAAATAAAAATGACTGTAAATTGAAAATGAATTACTATTATTTATTCCTCATTTATTAATATTATTATGGGTACAAAGTATAATAACCCCATACTTGTATTTTACCTCATGAGAGCATATTCTTAAAAAATCATACATGTATCCTACTCTGTAATCCTCAATACCCACCAGCTTTATTTGGTCAAGTATGGTACAAATGCTACCCTATATGACAGGTTATCTGGTCATCCTAACATTTTTAATGATATAGTCAAATGTCATATATTTATTATTTTATTATGATTTTCACTTAAAAATTGTTTATATTTATAGGGATATGCCCAATTTGATAGCTGAGCTTTGACGAAAAGGTTATTATATATTGAACTTTAAAATATTCAATTTTCACACCCAATTAAACTTTTCACTTTTTAAATACTATCCCCACTCAATCGTTACCGATTGTGTCAGTTACTTCAATGAATAATAAATGAGTCAAGTAGTGTTTAGGGGCATGAAAAATTTAGTGAGGTATGAAATTGAACTTTTAAAGTTCAGATACCTAATTAACCTTTTCATCAATGTTTTTAAGTACTAAAATAGGCATTTTCCTTATATTATATTAAAGAGTGTTAAAAAGAAATAATTAAAAAAATGTAGGACAAAATAGAGCTATTTAAGGAAATTAAAGAAATTAAGGAATATGGAGAATGCCTTTTAAAAAATATTTTAAAACAATTTTTTAGCATACCAGTGCGATGCAATATCCGTATAATCACACAATACACCAACACACACACACACATATATATATTTATGTATATACCTTTCATAGTGGTGTCAATGCATGTTTTATGAAAGATTATTCATTAAAGATATTTATATATTTTTAGCTCATATATCTAACATTTGTCTTATAAACAACATATAAGTATAATTTAAATACCCAATCTAATAATATAGAAGTATTAAAATATCCAATTCATATAACATAATCAATACTCTTTCACTGTATTGGAATAAAATCAATTTCTACTTTTCATCCTTATAACTAGAGGTGAGTAGGTAACCCTATCTTATAAGGCACCCACCCACTCTACTCGACCAAGTAGGGTCTACGTAGGTAGTAAGGATCATAGGATAGGGTATGGGTACATATTTTTCGAAACCTGCTCTCACAAGATAGGATAGGTGTATGAGGTCTTTATATCATATACCCACCCTAGAACTTATACTCTACTATAGAGGGTACTAGTTTCGAGTACATATTCCAAGGTATTATATATCAATCCCATTAAATATTATATAATAATGTTAATATTTAAGAAATAAATACTAATACTCTATTTTTTTTTTTTATTTTGCAACCCTTTATACTCAGGATTATTATTTGTAAACTATCTTTGGAATTTTTTTCAGTAGAAGGATATGTACTATTTTTATTTTTAAAGTCTTGTACTTTTAGTTTAGGAGAACTACTGACACATACATAATTGAACTCTCAAATTATATAAAGATGTATATCTTCCAAGATCAATTAATATGTAAGTATTTCTAAAGTTTTTAATTTTGAAATTTGCTGCAAGTTTTATAATTTTATTTAATATTACATAAATAAGTACCACCGGTATTTATTACAAGTTTTAAATTCATCTTCACAAGTTGTTTATATTGAATATTTGAAAATAAGATAATATTACTATTACATGAGACCATATTAAAGACAATAAAAATTAAGTTTTAGAAAGCAAAAAAAAAAAAATATAGATATTTCATGAAGAAAAAAATACAGGTTCTATAGGGTACAAGGTATAGAGTGGGTATAAGATATCATAGGATAGATATAAGATACCACAGGATAGGTTTTCGATATGCGTAATTTAATACCATATACCTTATAAAGTAGAGTATGTGTAGTGCTTTATATTCTACCCACTCTATAGTTGTTCGCGCCTTACCTATAACATTTAAATTCAAAAAAAAAAAAAGAAAGAAAGAAAGGAGGATAAGAAAACCTCCATTTTTTTCCTTCAGGTATTAGCTATAAATTGTTGAACTTAAAATAATGTGTGTGCGTATGTGTGATATATAGAGTTGGGCATACGGGTTGCGGCCCACAAGCTAGCCCGTTTAAGCGGATCACAGCCAATTCTTTTGGCCTATTTAAAAGTGGGTCAAATTGGCCCGGCCTATTTAACCCGCACGCCAAAGTGAGCTAGCCCATGATGGGCCCCACTGGCTCGCAGGCCAACTATTAAAAAAAATGAAAAAAAGAGAGGAAAAATTTAAGATAAAAAATAACAATAATATATTAAGGAGGATTAATTGATACAAACATCACATCCATAATAATATTCCTTTTAAGTACATATTTATTAATTTAAACGTAATATTATATCCAACAAATCATTTTAAAAACTTTTTTATATATAAGTAATTAAAATAGCAATAAATTAATCATTGATATATATATATATTTATATAACACTAAAATACATAAATATTTCAATTTTCTCACAAATTAACATAAAAATATATGCATTTTGACCTACGAACCAATACAGGTCGAGCTAAGAAATTTTAGCCATTTTAAAAGCAGGCCAAAATTACCTAGCTCGTTTAACCTGTTGCCTAGCTTATTTGACCAATATGCCCATCTCCAGTGATATATAACATTACTATTATTATAGCTTTTTTTTTTTATCCAAATTGCTTTTTGTTGCGCATACATATTATGTAAATATGTAAACTTAT
The DNA here is from genome assembly GCA_024138025.1 of Combretum micranthum. Classification (NCBI taxonomy): domain Eukaryota; kingdom Viridiplantae; phylum Streptophyta; class Magnoliopsida; order Myrtales; family Combretaceae; genus Combretum; species Combretum micranthum. Next base: position 152,053 of record JAMXBD010001715.1, on the reverse strand, counting down.
TTATATTTTATATATTTTTGTTTTATAATAACATATTTTATTTATATAAATATTTAGTATATACTTTTGACATATCAACACATGTTATATTGTTACTGATATAAGTTGGTATGTATATGCCATATATACATGCTCAAATATAAGTCATGTTATATGTAGTTGTAATGGCATGCCTCTAGTTTTATATTTTCCCTTTTGAAGGATTATGTGCTATCATTGAAATTAACACAAAATAATTTTTATGTAATGTAGCATACATACCATATATGTTTTAACTATATTACTTATTATATAAATTATTTATGTATTTATCTATACAAATAAATGTTGTCATCTAGATTTATTCGGTCAATTTTACCACGGTACTTGAACTTTTTCGATTATAACAAAAATATACCTAAACAAAATTTCATTACAGGAAAATACCTAAACTTTTTAAATCTTTTACCCATATTACCTATAGACAAATTCCATCCATTTTACTGTCTTAGTATTGACATAGCGAGCTAGAATGATTAAAAAAATATTTTTTGTCCAAATTGGCTCTTTTAGTTATTTTTTGTTCCTTTTACTTGTTCCTCTCTCTCTCTCTTTCTCTCTCTCTCTACTTCATCTCTCTTTCTTTCTTCTTCCTTGTTCTTCTCTCTCTCTCATCTCGACACAAACACCACCACCGCCACTATCAACACTAACTACGGCCACCATAAACACAACCCTATCAAACTCATCAGCAAAAAGGTTAACATTACGATGCCCAATAGTCGCAGCAATAAACTCCACAAATTGGTGTCAATTGCCCTTCTTTATTGTCATCTTTGTCTTCTGGAGGTGAAATCGTCGCAACCTTCTCCTCTGACCACGACGACCCCCATCTATCATAATTTTTTCTTATCTACCCCTACAAATAAAATAATCGTCTCTTATTTTTCGTCTCTCTTTCCTCTCCACCTCTATTTGCCACCAACACGACCTCTCAACTACACCCATACTCAGACTAAATAACCACTTCAACAACATGCTCTGCCATCCACCATCCATCAACCATGAACACACATACCCACTCAAAACCAAGGGCTTGTGGTGGTTTCGAATTAGTAGGTGATTGTTCGTGGAGCTGCGATGTTTTAGTTGGGTGATTAGCCAGGGGGTGGTCATGTGTAAGGCGTGATCGCGAGTAGTGGACCTAGTGGTTCGTGGGTTTGGGTTTAGTTTTGGTTGGGTTCGGAAAGATGGTTTGTTAGGACGGCATGGTGGTTTAGGTTGAGTGGCGATGGTGGTGTTTGTGTTGAGATAAGAGAGAGAAGAACGTGGAAGGAGGAAAAAGGGAGAGAGAGAGAGGAAAAAGTAAAAAAGAAATAAAAATAATATAAAAAGCCAGTCTTGACAAAAAATAATTTAAATCATTTTCGCTTGCCATGTCAACACTAAGATGGAAAATGGATGGAATCTATCCATAAGTATCATGGGTGAAAGATTTAAAAAATTTAGATATTTTCCTATAATGAAATTTTGTTTATATATATTTCTACTATAATCGAAAAGTTCGAGTATCGAGAGTGAAATTAACCTAGAATTCTTATGAAACTTTTTTTCCCTCTTCAGAGGGATGATTTTGAGTGTTTTGTAGTGATTAATGATGATTTGAGTTCAAAGACTCTTGGTAGTTATAAGAAGGTTCGAACTTTTCCGGAGAATAACTAATCTAAGAGAGAGAGTTGGAAATTTATACCTCGATTGAGTAAAAGAGAAAAAATTTAAGAACTTTCATAACAATCAGGATTGATCTAGAAAGGGAAGGATGCGGCCCCTAACCCTTGACTGAAAAGAGAAAAAAATTTAATCATTATAATATATTTAAATAAAATTAAAAATATATGTTAAATTTATATTTATAATAAAGTAAATGTGGCCTAATCATGTTATTTTGCCGTTTGTAAAAAATAACAAAATATAAAGGCGTGTATTTTCTTTTCAGAATGATCAAAGACCTCAACTTATAGGCCCTTGAAGCTCGATAATAAGGTTGAGTAATGGCTATTATTTTATTTTATTTCCCTAAAGAAAGTGGAGATCGAGTTAAGAGTCACGGAGCTAGATGCTCATTGGATTTCATGAATCAAGCCCATTGTCTTGTACGATTATGAGACAAATAGTGTTAAGGGGTGTGCTTTGCACGATATAAACAAAAATAAAAAAGTCAAAACAAAGCCCGACATGTACATCAAATGTCCTATACAAAAGATGGAACACCAAACCATTAAGCCATCATACAATGGTAAGAAAATAAAACTTCAAACCCCAACATTGGGTTTGGGTAGCATAGAGACATGGTCGGCAATCTGTTTACTTTATATTCAAATCCATTTATCTATTATTTTGAGCACCAAATTTTGTAATAAATCCCAAAACTTATTACTAAGATAGATAACAAACTTTAAAATAAGTGCATTATGTGCAAAAATAAAATTTTGGTTGTGAATTACTTTAAATTTTATTTTTCTCCCTCTATAATTACTTACTATCTTTTATAAGAATATAATTAACGAGAGCTCTTTGTGAGCAAATTTCAACGTGTTTATTTGACTAAATTTAATTAGTACTTTTTTATGGCACAATTGGTTGGGGGAATGGAATAAGATAAGAATAGAACCACCATACTTAAATAATGGAGTAAAAAAATAATAGATATTTATTGTAATTAATGTCTTTTTTGGCCAAATATTATAATTGATTTAAGGTCTCATAAATGTGAGGGTAAAACTATTTTATTCCACCTATGAATGCAACCGGGACGGGTATACTAAAACCCGAACCCGAACCCAATACCCAATAGGATTCTCAAAACCCGTCCCAAACTCTATAGGGTTTTTGTCCATAAACCCAAAACCCACTAGACAAACCCTATAGGGTACCCGAAACCTGATATAAAATTAGAATCATTATGTAATAGAATATTTAAAAACGATGTTTTTTGTTCATCTTTTTCTATTTCTGATCCGTTCCCACTTTACAGGCTAAGAAAAAAAACTCTTATCAATACTTATGCAATCGTCTTTATAAAATCCCAACCATTTTCATGGAAAGAAAATCATTGAATGAAATAATATGGCAACGAGAGTGAGAGGCTTAAATTTTAGGAGAGTGAGCCAAGAACACGACTAAAAGTGGAGACCATAGAATATTAGTCTACTGTCCAAGGGTTTTTTATTTTTTTTAAATGATTTAATAAAAGAAAAAAATAGCTTTATAATTAATGAAGCACAGCTAGTTAATTTCAGAGATTGAGGTTAAACATAATATATATTTATTTATTTAAACGGATTCGGGTTTCCCAACAGGTTTTATACTTGTCCCAAAACCATATAGGGTTTTATTATTGATCCCAAAACTCATCACAAACCCTATATAGTATTTATCGGATTGAGTCGATCGGATATCCTATAAAAACTAGCCCGCTTACATCTCTAATTCCACCTTTATAATGCATGCTTGTAAGTAAACTAAGTCTGCGTCAATTAATAAATATAAAAAAATTATCATAGGAATTCACGTCAGTTCTAAAAAAGCAAAGAAAGAAATGAAAAGATGACAACGAAAAGTATAATCTTTTGTATGGAAAAATTTCTACTACTCAACATTGAAATATTCTTGCTTTCTTTCTTTAATATTTCCTTTTCTGTTTTAGTTTCCTTTTTCTTTTTTCAATTATCATTTTTTTTATTAAACTATATCTACTGCAATTTCTAAAGGAGATGGCTTTATGTAAATCATTTGATTGGCTAAACCACAAATTACAACCATTATTGATGCTACTATATATGTACTAGCCATATGACTACTTTCATCAAGAGGCCTCTAATTTGCTTGAGGAAAGACACCTAATAATTTCGTGATTTCAATTAAGCTAATAAGCAAGGTGGACACAAAAAAACCGACCATGGTGCAAGAGGAAAAGCCTTAGCAGATATAACTGCACATATAGAGGCCTTTACAGAAAGTGTTGGGTAAGCAAACCGAGAATGCAGTAGGGAAAATCCCACTCATGGGCTTAGCAGATGGTCAATTATAGAGATCGAAGTACCATGGGCTAAATGAGCACAAGCATTTTTATTTTAAATTGGGTGTAAATTATACCAAAAGACATAGAAATTTCGAGTTGAATAAATAATTATTAACATTTGTAAAATAAGTAAAGTGAGGTATTAATATTTTATAAAATTTATATTGATGTATAAAATTTAGATATATTTTTTTAATTTTCCTTAATTATTTTCTCAATTGATACTTCATTTGACTCTTTTTGTGAAATGTTGATCTCTCTTTTTAACCGCTTGAAATATTCATATGTTAAAAAAACTTACCATCAAATGTTGATGTCTTCTGGTGGAGATGCAAACTAAGTGATTGTATTTTTAATTTTTGACAATTTAGTGTCTCATTTTTAAGTTTTAGTAACTTAATACTTGTGATTTCAAAGTATATATATGTGTGTCTAATATATAACCTTACTATTATAGTCTTTTTTATCCAAATTGCTTTTGTTGTACTTAAATTATGTATGTAAACTTATTATTATATACACAAATATACATAGTTAGATACTTGTGATACATGTAGCCACTACTTATATATTTATATAAATATCCAGTATATGCTTTTGACGTTTCAACACACGTTATATTGATTTTGATATAAGTTGGTATGTATGCCATATATAAGTCTTATGTTATGTAGTTATATTGCATGCCATACATAAGAATCGACTAGGTTTTTATTTATTTATTTATTTTCCTTTGAAAGATAACATCTAATTTTATGTAATAATATCATATGTACATACATTTTAATTACATTGCTTACTATATAAATTATTATGTATTTATCTATACAAATCAATGTTTTCCATCTAGAGTTCGTATGAAACCCATTTTTTTTTTTTTAACATATAGCTGCTTCATATGGATACCTAGGTTGCTAAGGATCAAGCCGTTCATAGTTCCCATTTTTAATAATGTTTTACCTGAAAATTTGGCTTCTTAACTTATTATTATTATTAGTCCTCCTTTTCTGAAAAGTGCTTACTATATATGTTGGCTAAAATACCTTTGATTCAAAATAAAGCCAATTTTCAGTCAAGCATAGCTTCTATTTTTTTATTAACAAAAAATCAATTTATTATTTCTAATACCATTTAAGCCAAAAAGAAAAAAAATGCAATTTTTAGTATTTTTATTTATTTTTAGCCAACGCAAAATTTAGAATTAAAATGCTAAAATGGTGAAAAAAAAATCAATTTATGATAAAATAGGCCAATATAATTGTTTTTGAATTTTGGGTGATTTTTTATATTTTATGTTTTCAAAGAAAGACAATAATGAAATAATTAGGGAAGAAAGAAGGATAAGAGAGAAACTATGTTTCTTAGTGGGAAATTAGATCATGTTAGTGCATGGAATCTAATTCCTGCCTTGAACTAGTCTAGTAGTGGTGGTGACGGGTCAAAACTAGTGAGATCGCTATGGTTTTTCTTTTCCCCCTTTTTTTCTTCTCCTTCTGAGAGTTTTTTACAATGATTAAATGAAGGCTTTGGATTGAAAGGACTCGTCAATAGTTATAAGAAGAATCGAATTATTCCTCCATAGAATACCAATATAGGAGAAAAGAAGTTCACAATTCAAGCTCGGTTGAGTAAAAGAGACAAAATTAAGAGTTTTCAACAACAAAGTACAAAGGTGTGTATTCTCTTTTAAAGAGTGATCAAAAGATCTTAACTTATATGCCTTGAAGATCGAAAATAAGGTTGAGTAATCGGTCATTACAAATTAATTCTATAAATAAAATATTTTCTTAAAAAAGTTGAGATTGAGTTAAGAGTCATGGAGTTAGATCTTCATTGGATTTCATGTCCATTGTATTGTACAACGATGGGATGAGTAGTGTTAAGGGTTGTGCTTTGTGCACTATAAACAAATACAAAAGAGTCAAACAAAGCCAGACCTAAACACCGATCATCCTATATTGATGTAACCCCAAATCATCAAGCCATCGTACAATGCAACAAAATAAAACTTCAAACCCAACATTTGGGTTTATACTCAAATCCACATTTATTAATCATTTCAGACACCAACTTCAGTCAAAAGTCCCAAAAATATTATTCAAATAGATTGGAGTTATAAAATTCGTGCATGTTAAGCAAAAATAAATTTTAATTATGAATTACTTAAAAATGATTTTGCTCTCTTTTAATTAGTTACCATCATCTTTATAAGAACAATATCAAGATCTTTCATGAGCAAATCTCAACATATATATTTGAATATATTCAATCTACTTGTTTATGGCAGATGTCGTTAGCAGATTGGTGTTTATATATATAGCTATTCATTGTAGTTTATTTAAGGCCTTCTACATGAAAAGATTCCATCCTTATGAACTCAACTTTCCTAATAAGTGAAGTAAGTCAAGGTTAATTAATTATATATTAAAAATTTCTCATAAGAATTCACATCAATTCAAAAAAATAAAAAATAAAAATAAAACTAAAAAGGGTTAATGTCATAAATAGTACATGAACTTTAAAAAAATGTGCAATTAGGTGCATGAACTTTCAAATTGATTAATTTAGTACATGAAAGTTGTAACCCCATGTTTTTCCATGTTTTAGTTCAAGGAATAGATTTAATTTCAGTGAAGTTTTAGTATATAATTTTTGAATGAATGTTTTAAATATTAGATTTAAGTATAATAATTTGTTAGGAATAGGATAAATAAATATAAGAAATTAAAATTTCACTCAAATCTTTTTATAGTTACTTATTGGTTTAATTAGTTTTAAATTTCTTATTAACAAAATCATTAGAGGTTTAAAATTTCAAATAACTCATTTCAAGCAATATATCAATTACCGACCAAAAAAAAAAAAGTTGTTTATCAATTATATACATTAAACTTCTTTAGAAAATTAGATTTAAAAAATATGATCTCTAAATTATAAAGAATTCTAATATAGGTTTTCATAAGAAAATCTTCATTCAAATAAAAATAAGTCAAATTTACCAAAACTTTGTATCGATATCAATTAGTGATTTCTTGATGCAATTTAATACAAATATTAAGCCTAATTTTTTTGCATCTTTTTAACCTTAGGTCCATCACAACTATCATAAACACACCATAAGCCTTCTTTATGCCCAAAAGTCAACACATGCCTTATCTCTTTTATATAGGATAAAATCAAGCAAAATTTGGCAAATTTCCTCCTCTTCCTCTCCTTAGTTGCAGACGCAATACACACACACTCATACTCCAAGCCATCTTCTTCTTTTTCTCTTTTAAAATTTTGTAGAAACTTCAATCAAGTTCCATCATCTAATCAAGACTCCTTTAGGTAAGTTCTATCTTCCATTTGTCTTGTTGAATTTTTCCTGAGTTGGGTTTTTGTACGTGTGTTTTTGTTTGGGTTATTCTTGTTGGAAGGTTGTTAATGAGTTTAATGTTAGATGAGTGTAATTGAGGGATGATATGTGTAGTATGAGCTGTAAATCTTTGGTATTTTGGCTCATGTTGGTTGAATGGAGTGATTTGTGTATAGATGATGTTGCATTTAGAGTCTTTTACTCATGTGAAGTTTTTGGAAGGATATATGGATCATATAAGTGAGCATAGAAGTGTATTTGATAAAGTGGAGAAAAAAAGTTGTGTTCAAAAAGTGTGATTTATAAAATGGGAAAAATAGACTAGAGTTGTGTGCAATCACGAGCGTGAAAATGAGTGTAGAAGCATCTGATATTGAGTTTTTGGTCAGCCACGAGCGTGAACATGACCTTAGTAGCATCTGGTCTCGAGTTTTTGATGAATCACGGGCATGATTCAAGCTTTGCTAGCCTCTAACCTTGATGTTTTGATAAATCACAGACATGATTCAAGCCTTAGTAGGGTCTAACCTTGATGTTTTGATGAATCATAGGTGTGATTCAGGCTTGGCTAGCCTCTGATCATGGTGATTCCAAAAATCATGGGCGTGATTGCAGGATCCCCTACAATAATATTGTTTAGTAATTTAATCATAACTTTTTCATCCAAACTTGTATTGAAATGATTCAAGAGGCTACAAAAAGCTTAAAGAGAGCTCTACAATTTTGTGTTTTAAGTTTTAAGATATTCCAAAAGTATCAAGGCTTAAAATTTAATTGTTTCATATAGTAACATACCCAAATCAAGTTAAAAGCCTATTTTATTAGTTAAGTGAAGGTAATTGAGCTTAGTACTTTATAATTTATTTAAGAGTAATGAATTAGGATTTCTATATTATAAGTTTAGAATACTTAAGTATTAATAGAAGTCCTACATAGACTCATACTGAGTGAATTTTGTTTGTTATTTTATAGGATCTTTTGATCAAGACTTAAACTTTTCAGCCGATTACTACGATGAATAGCCACAATGCACGAGTGAGTAATTAAATCTTTCACTTAAGTGTGAATGTAATATAGTTGTATATAAATTTAAATATAATGGAAATTAATTATATGTATGCGCATTTGGAGAATAAGGCATGTTGTTTAGTTGTTGACTGAATGAAACTTGTAAATCTGAAAGTGATAACCAATTGGTTGACAATATTCTATAAGTGTGAGTTATTAATTGTCTGGTATTTAGATGTTCACAAAGTGAATTGATATAAACTTTACTTGACCTATAAATAAATCAAACATGCATCACATGCCATCATAATGACATTAGCATGGCATTCATGTTACGGACTAGTATTTCGATTCTATGGTAATGCTTGATGAGTCCAGTGAATTTGGTTAAGATTACTATAGGGTTGTCAGCTTCATAAGAACTAAGTAAACACCAAAGGATGTTGCCTATGTTGGAGTTGGCTTTATAGTATTAGTACTTAGTGGGGTTTCTAAGTTCTAAAAGAAGTAGTTTGTATGCATTTGCAATCATTTATAAATGATAAATGAGTTTGAAAAAGATTTCTCCTTCTTTAGTTTTGGATTCACATGGGCATGAATTAATTGAACTAATCCTTCAACCTAAGGAGGGCATAAATCCTCATAGGTTTGGATTCTAGTTATCTAAACCATGCATGCTTCATATAGTTGATTGGCACATTACATATACTTGATAATTAAACATGATTGAGTTATTTAGATGGTGAAATGATTCAGTACTCATTGAGCTTGTTGTGCTCACTCTTCTTTAAACTGTTATTTTATAGGAATATAAGCAAAAAGAATAAGACCAAGACCAGGCGTGGTGTTGTTATAGGATGTGGACCTATGTATTCTTGGAATGAAGGAAGACTCTATTTTGTAATAGAGACTTAAGATTTGATATTTGTAATATTTTAAGTTATATTTTGTATTTCTTATTAAGTACTTTGGTTAGAAATGCTCTGAAGAAGCCAATGAAGACCAAAGTTGTAATGTTTATGTCATGGCTAGACTTTATTTTGCTATCTTAGTTTGTGGCTCATAATATATATATATATATATGTGTGTGTGTGTGTGTGTAATGTCTTTCCAATTCAAAACAACCTTCGATTCTGTTATATCTGTCCACATCACAGGGCATGTTAGTTGTATAATGATTATGTAACTTGCTGGAGATCTTAGTTTGTTACATGATGTTTTTAACAGTAGGATACCTTATGGGGTGTAACAAAAGAACTTTTTGTGCACGTCTACAGTATCTCCGTCAGCTCTTTTCAAGTACTAAATTAATTAACTGTAAAAATTTTTTAAGTATTAAATTGATTAATTTCAAAGTTCAAGTATTAATTGACAATTTCAAAGTTCAAATACCTAGTTGCATATTTTGCCAAAGTTCAGATACCATTTTTGACATTAACCCAAATAAAAAAAATTATGAAAAGTTTAATCTTTTGTGTGGGGAAGAATTCTTTCTTTCTCTTCATTTAAAAATTCTTGTTTTCTTTCTTTAATATTTTCATTTTCCTTTTTTTTTTTGCTTTTTCATTTATCATATTTTTACTACATTATATCTATAACTATTTTTAAAGGAGATGGCAAGATGTGCTCATGACAGTTTGTCTAAATGTTTTTTATGCAAATTTTTATGATTGGCTAAACCAAAACATTTGAATTACCATAAATGTTGCTACTATCAATATACTTAGGAACAACTCTCATTTAGAGGCTTTTTAATTTGCTTGAGAAAAAAGACACTTAATAATTTCATAATTTTAATTTAACGAATGAGCAAGGTGTAACATGAATAAACCTGACCATAGTGCATAAGCAAAAGCCTCACAGGGATAAGTGCACAATTAGATGCTCTAAAGAAAGTGTTGGGTATTAGCAAATATCCCACTTGTAGTTAATATATGATAAATTGTAGAGTTCGAAGACCATGTATAGATATTTATTCTTAGAATGCCATGTGCACATGAGTTAGATATTATTCTTATATTGACCAATGTAAATAAGATGGATAGAAGTTAGTTATCACTTTTATCTGTGTATAAATACCTCCTTGTGTCTTTTACTTAAAGCTAATATAGACTTATCATTCTGCTATCTTTGCTTCTCTATTTTTCCATTCATGATATGCTATGTAGAGATTTCATGGGATTGCATGAGCCAATTGTTACACGATTTCATATGGTATTAGAGCGGAGTGAACAATAACAATTAGTTTTATTTCTTTTTTTATGAAACTACTTCTGGAACTTGTTCTGGTACTTTAATATGTTCATTGAAATGTCAATGAATGTTGATCCATTTTTCTTATCTAGTTCGGATGGTCCAAGCATGGTCCTAGGAAATATTATGTTTAATAGCACAAACTTTTTAACTTGAATTCGATCTCTTTATATGTTGTTGAATGTGAAACTGAAATTAAGTTTTTTTAGATGGAACTATATCTAAACCAGAAGAAACATCAACTAAATTTGTTAAGTGGACACATTGTGATAATACGATGCAGTTTCTTCTAAATTCTATGGTTACTAAATTATCACAAAGCTTTCTTTCTGTAACCGGTTAAATATCTATGAAAAGAAGTGTGTGATCAATATAAACATGCAAATGGCCACTTATTTTTCAAATTCAAAATGATACTACAAATTTAAGACAAGAAAATCAATGTTTACAAATATATTACAATAGATTAAAAAATTGTTGGGATGGATTGCAAGCAATGAATCCTTATCCAACAAATGTATGTGGTAGATTTAATTATTACACTCATGGCTTAAATGAACAACTAGTTGATTATGAGTCACAAATGAAGTTGATGTAATTTTTAATGGGATTATCTAAAACATATGGAGTTAAGCGCAACCTAATACTTTTCATTAAGCATTTACCAAGTACTAATCGAGCACTTTACTTGATTTTACAATTAGAAAAGCATAAGAAGGCTTCAAATTTGATCTGACATGATATAAATGCTTTAGTTTATGTTGTTAATAAAAGCATGTATAAGATTGTTTCCTTTGTAAAAGGAAGGATTTCAAAATTTTCATTAATTTTTTTCATATCTAAAGCAAATGAAATGGGGTATAAAAAAAGTTCATAAAAAATTGTTCAGGTACCAAAATTGTCAAAACAAAACTTTAGATATGAAAAAATCGACGAAAACTTTGTTCAAGTACCAAATTGTTCAAAATCAAACATCATGTACCTAATTATTTTTGCGAAAGCTCATGTACCATTTTGTCATTATCCCATTTTTTTAATGGTAAATTACAAATACATTTTGTTTATTTTTATTTCATGTGTGCTTAAGCTTTTTATCATTGAAATTGAGCACTTAAAATTGTGTTTTTTTCAAAGATTAAAATAGTTATGCGAAATATGAAAGAAATGCAATTTTTCTTTTTCAACTGTTTAGATTTAAATATGAGAGATTCAGTACACATAAAATAAACACAACCAGTCTATAAGCAATTTACCCTTTCATATGTGGTGATTTTACAAAATTGTTTCATTAGTATTGCAAAACAGTGGCAGTTTCAATACAAATGATTAATTAATTTGTTACTTAAGATATATATTATACTCATAATATTGACATATAAATATATATACAGATACGATAGTGCGACAAGTAAAATGAAATTATTTTTTATTAATACTTTGCGCCAGAAGATTAAAAAACTTGTTGTATTGAAATGTTATATGAAAACATATCTTATATAACTACTAATAACTATACAGTGCTTAAATAGAATTTATTTAGTTAATCATTTCCTTTTTTTTTAACAAATGAAATCTAATTTTATTAGCTATAATGTATATAAAAAAACATAAGAAAAACACAAAATAAATGAGGGTATATCATGCCCCAAAGGTATTCTAGACGTGGCAATCCGCTACATACAGTATTAAAGCTTAAGAATGACTTCTCAAAGTTATGCGAAAGTTTCGACACCATATGTAAGGCATCTATCACAATAATAGGAAACACCGGTGAGATGTGTAGTTTGAGAAGGTAAATATAGCATATAAGAATCTAGATAAATATTTAACTTGAAAATTTATAAAAATACGGTCTTTACATCATTTTAGGGATATTCCCTTGATAAATCTCCAAGGATCAAAATAAAGTCTTAGCCTTACTTCAAAAACAATACCAAAACCAAAAAGATTTTTAGAAGAAATCTATTCTAAGATTTTCAAAAGAATTTCCCCCAAAAGCATAGTTCCATCCAGATATATGGAGTCCTCGGGAAAAAGAGGAATTGGTTATGCGTCAACAAAAATCTATTAGGGGGTAAGCTTAACTAGCTTAGTGAGAATATTCCCAGATTAACGTACTTGTATCAAGGAAATTAAACAAAATATTAAACAAGCATATAAAATGCATCAAACACGTGAGCAAGCAATACATATGACCTATCGAAAATCATATGTTTGAATGGATTTGCGCCCTCCATTCGGTGTTAGGTGTTTCGGGCTCTTTAAACCCATCTTTATAATCCAATTATGTAGTTCTTTCAGGCTCTTACTCACTCCATCTTGAAATAATTCTTTCGGGCTCCTATTCACCCATCCTTAAATAATTCTTTTAGGCTCCTATTCGTCCATCCTTGCAGACTTGCTGATCCTATGAAACCCCACTACTATACTCTTGTCCCACCGAGGGCATAGTAACTATTGCAATGTGACTCACTTCGTGATATGAGTAAATCAGTTAATATAATTTTTGACACATGATGAAGGTATTTTTAAAGCGATCACAGAATTTGCAAACATCCCATCACGATAATAGAACACATATTTAACTAACAACAATTCACGCCTCGATATACTTAGTACTCTTTCAACCAATATTATCATGCATATTTTGTGTTTATCTTGTACCTCTAGCTACAAGCACAAACATGTATGAAAAAATAGGAGATAAACTCACTCAGCCATTATTGCCAAATTCCTTCACCCATAATAGTTCTTCGAATAACGATTCTCCAAAGCTTCGTCACATAAACGAAAGAAATACCCAGAATGAGTATTTCATAGAAGTTCTACTTAAACTTTCTAATTCTACTCAAGTATTTGCATTAAAATTCAGATAGAAGAAAATTCTAAATTGAAATGGTCATAACTTGCTCATTTTAACTCGGAATTTCTTATATTGTATGTCTTTTCTACCTACTTGAAAATATCTATGTACTTCTAAGGTTATTTTTAACATAAAAAGCCATTTGTCTTCCAAAACCGTACGGTACAGAATTATCACGAATTTCCCGGTCTTCAAAAATGAAAATTTTTAAATTTTTTTTCATCCAAAACTCCACAAACAAACATTTAGATATTTATATAGTGGAAAAATCCTTTTAATACATATAAAAACTCATATTATATGCATGATTCTAATGATATTGTCTCAACAATAATTTTTCATAAAACAACTTGTCTTAGGAGTTTGAAAAAGTGAAACTTGACAATTTTTTTTAAGTTTTTGGGAAAAAAACTAAAAACTTTTGAGTTATTAAAAGTGGGTGATTTCTTATTATAATTATATTTCCTTAACTTTTAAAAGATAAATTTAATTCCAAAAATTTGGTCTTTCAAGTTATCTACCAACTTTTATTCTTAAGTGGATTTTTATCTAGTGAGTTGATTTTTGCTTGACTTGAAAACTTGTCTAGTTCTTAGTTTTTATTAAAGTGTCGGCAATAATCTTATAAATAAGTTTTTAAGAAAAAATTGCACTACAAAGAATTATCAATATTAAAGTTTAAATAATAAACTTTTATTTTATTAGTTTGAAAGAGAGTATGTAATGAAACTACTTATTTAAATCTTGAAGAAGTCTACAATATTAAAACCTAAATATTTATGAAGAGCTTATCTAAATTTTTTAAAAGAAGTTGTTGAAACAAAATTTTAAGTCTTTAATGGAAAATTTTTCCTAAGTGGTAAAAATTATTTTTATGGCGAGCTTAGTCTTATTTCTTTATTAAAGAAAGAACTCATTTCATTTTTTAAGACAACAATAATATGGTCATACATAAATATGAACTTGTAGCTAAGTAACATGAATAAAAGTAATTCATATGAAAGATAAAAAATATAGAAATAAAATAAGCACATAATAAAAGCCAAGTATTGGGAAGTTTTAGCTTGTATCAAGGCTTCTTGGACTTAGATAGGGCTGTTCCATAAAGAAAAATAAGAAAAATTGTTTTGATTTGATGAGAATAAATCTAAGACTAGAAAGACTAGTCTTAATCAATTTGTATGAAATAAATAAATAAATTGCAAGAAATATAAGAGCATGAATAACTAAAAAGTAATGTTAGTGAGCTTATAGATTTTAAGAATATACATACATAAATATACTTAATAATATGTAAAAGTTAGATAAGGAGCAATAATAGAACATAACAATATAACAAGAATAATAATATTTGAACATTTTTAAACAAAACATGAGTGTATTATTGCTGTCATAATACCCATGGGTTTAGAAAACATATACTATGGTCATGTTATGTTAACATAAACATGAAGATGGTTTTAAAAATTTTCACCCAAGATTAAATATGGGTAGAAGAAGAAATGAAGTATTGATAGTTGTATATAAATAGTCGTTGCATGGAAAAGAAGAGAGTATTAGGAAGAGAATTCTAGGAGAGGATATTCGTAGAGAGAATTTGAGAGGATTTTGTTGTGTGTATGAGATGTGTGTAAAGAATAAAGGAGAGATGAGATATTTATATGAAAAGTTGGAGGGAAATTGTAGTTAATTAAATAAATAAATAAGAAAAGAAATTGATGGAATGAAGGGGAAGATTGATTAAAATTTAATTTTAGAAGAAAAGTATAAAAGACGTTTAGTAATATATGGTATAGAAATTTTATGGAAAAACAAAATTATAAGAAATAGGCCTATAGATTGTAAAAATGGGTAGTAAGAAAAGTAGAGACGAGTAAATAGTAGTGAATAGTAAATGAATAGTAGACTAAACAATTAAAATATCAATAAATAAGCGTAAAAATACCAGATATGATATTTTTAGGATTCAAAAATTCTAAAACTAGTATTTTATGAATCCTCGTCTTATTACGGGTCTAGATATGTTATCAAATATTTTTATGGTTTTAATGGCCATGACACTATTTTCAAAAATTGATCCCATTCTGGTTTAAAACAAGAGATTTTTTGGCGAATATGATCATTTTAGGCTATCTTATATTATTCCAAACTATAATTTACCATTAGCTCATTTCTATTGTTCTCAGGTTTCGAGTATGGCATTGTGGAGTTAAAACCACTAGTATGGCTTGACTTTTGTTGACTTTTGAAATTCTGGTTTGACTGGGGCTATGGTTTACTAAGATTTTACCCTTGAATTGAAGGGTTTACGGGGTAGAAGCCATTAGGTAAGACACATGCTATAAGTACAATATGGAATATGGAAAAGTAAAGTGATGATAACGAGAAGTAAACCCATAAGCTTTGGTTTAACAATATTAAATTTATCTATATTCAACCATATGGAAAAATTTACTTTCTAATATATGCATAGATATTCATCTTTTAAAATATAAATTGATGACCACTCAAAAAAAATATTGATGATTTTTTTTTCAGATGCCCCTATTCCACCACCCCATCCACCACCATACGCGTCGGTATGTGATTTAAGGGTAAATTCAAAGGGTTAATATCACAATGGTACTTGACCTTTAGCAAAATATACAATTAGGTACATGAACTTTATAATTGATCAATTTTAAAGTTTTAGGTACCTAATTGATCAATTTCAAAATTTAGATACTAGATTGATCAATTTTAAAGTTTAGGTACCTAATTGCAAATTTCACCAAAGTTCAATTACTATGCATTAACCCAAATTTAAATAACATCAACATTTCAAATGGTTAAACTAAATCAATATATGATAAAATAGATCAAATAAGAGCTCAATGTTTGAAATTGTCAAAAAAACAATCGTTATATAGCGTAGTGCGAATAAGAAATCCTCTTTTCTATTTATTTGTTATCCACTTAAAATATAATTTTTTTTAACATTTAAAACAATGATTTCTTATTTGACCCATTTTATGAACTTTGGTCACATTTTTTAACACTCAAAACATTGATATTTTATTCAAATTTACTTTCAAATATTGATATCTTCTAATGTAATTTTCCCTTTTAAAATTGGGATAATGTCATAAATGATTCTTGAACTTTGGTAAAATATGCAATTAGATGTTTAAACTTTGAAATCGATCAATTTAGTACCTTAACTTTAAAATTGATCAATTTTATACCTAAAAAACTTTGAATTCATCAATTTAATACCTAAAAAATTTAACAGAGGTATTGTTGGTATGCACAAAAAGTTTTTTCAAGTACTAAATTGATCAATTTCAAAGTTTAGGTATTTAATTGCATGGTTTATCAAAGTTTAAGTACCTTTTATAATATTAACCCTTTAAAATTTCAATATCCTTTATCCTTTATACTTACATTCTTCATATATGTGTACAAATATATATATGTATATGTATATATGAAAGATAATATATCCAAATTAATTCTTTATATCATAGGTGTATGGATTTAAATTGAATGAAGACATGTGTATTGAGTAAGTATCGCTATATATAGTTTGAGAGAAGTGACATGGAATGAAATGTAAGGGATGATTGAGTGAGAATGAGGTAATGACATAAAGTAAGCAATCTTAACTAGCTATTTTCGTTACAATAGATGGTGCTTTAGTCGAAAGCGAAGTAGAGTGGATGATGTAGCCTTCCTTATTTCTAGAAGGTTAGAGATGAGGTTGGCAATAAAGAGTGTGGCTCATTTTGCATCCGATGGATTTTTAACTGAAGGAGCATTTTTAAGTGGACTATCTTAAACCTTTCAAGAAATTTTTCACTAATGTCCTTCTCTCCATTTGGCTCAAGACTTGGCTAGGGGGGTGTATTATTACTTTCAGGTTGATTAGGCTCCTCTATTTAACTCAAGTTTGTTTCTAGAGGAAGAGTGTGGCATTATGTAATATGCCATCTCTTTTTCAAATGGTACTTAAAACCCGTTGAATCCCTCACATGCTAAGGAATAGGTTGAAATTAAGCTTATGGATGCAGAACCATAGATAGTCCCTGCACAAGGAGTTTCATGGTGCAATGTAAACTTCAACAGAGCTTGACCTTTTTGGGGGTTAGCCTAATGTTTTGACCAGGGAGCTGAGTGATATAGGTTGTTCTTTTCGCAATGCCTTTAATGAGAAGGGGCTAATGTTACACAAAGGAAAGCAGTAGCCAAAGGAGTGGAGTGATCATGTTCAACATCCTCATAAATTGTTTTAGACATTCAAATTTAGCTTAGTTTATAGGACATCCCTTTCAAATGTAATGGGATTTGAGTCTGATGTTTGTTGTATGAAGGAGTGAGTTCTTTGCTTTATTTTCCAATTGGTAAGAGTGAATGCCTTGTGTGTTTGTTATAGAGGTTAAGGTGGATAATGAAGGCAAATGTCTTGTTCACTCATTGATTGGCAAAGGCCATGGTGACCCACCAAGTCAAGCTAGCAGGACCGAGTTGATGGAGTTTAGCACTTGTAAGCCTCGAAAAATTTCAGTAAATAATTCCAAAATGCACTTAAAAAATAAACCCTAAAAATCACTCCAAATTAAAACCAAACTTCGACTAGTTCAAAATCATGAACAAATCCAAAAATTTCTTAATCTTGAGAAAAAAATAAGAATCCCTAAAATTAAAATAAAACCTCAACAATCTTCAAACTCAAAACCACTACGTACGACAAATTCTATACGTAACTCTAACTTATAAAATCGGGTAATATAGAGCCCAAAAACAAATTATTAAAAAGTAAATAATGATAACCTTCGGAAATAAAACCCAATTCAATAATTCCAAAAACGTTAGGAGATATTAAGTACTTACAAAAATAAAATTTAAAATAAATTTCTTAAATTAAATATGTTGTATAAACATAAAATATCATTTTTCAAATTGGCAAAGATCTAAATTAGGGAATCACCCGGAAATCTTAAGTGGAATACAGTAGTTTAAGTCCGGCAATCTCGCATCCTTAACCCTAGAGGCCGAGGTGTAGTTCAAGTGTGTAGAATAGCACATAGTAATATAAGGTCGCTTAAAAATATCTGATTAGTAAATTTTTGACCTATTTCGAACCCGTTCGGATATAGACTTCAAAAAGCGTATCTCGGGGATCGAGATATCAAAAATATACCATTAATACCGTTAGACTCATATTTTTATAAGGATTTCTAAAATATCAGTTTTATAATTTTTCGATAACTAGAAATATCTTATTTTCCGATTAAATTTGTATTTTATTACTACCGATGATTAACTAGTCTTTTATACTATTCACTTCTATTTTATTACACAATTTTATTATTCTCGTAAACCATAATATTTTTTTAAAATATTTTATATATTATAGAAAATTCTATTTTTCCAAAATTTAGTTTGTTTCAGGCTTTTACGGGATCAGTTTCTGTTTAATACCCAATACTAAAAATAAAATAAATTAATTTAATAATTGAAAAATATTTTTATTTTAATAAAATAAATTTTTAGAATTTTCGAGTTATAAAAATATCATTTATAGCTCATATTCGCGTATTTTGATCGTATCGGTAACATATTTGTTGAAATACTAAAATAATTCAAATAATTATTTAATTTTATTTATGAAAATCACTACAAGAAAACAGGTCTTTAGAGATAGAAAATTTGCAATGAAAATAAAAAAATGTAGTTATAATTTTACAAATAAAATTTACGACGATGGTTTTTACGACGGAAATTTACGTTTAGAGATAGAATTTTTGTCTCTAAAGCCTAGTTTTCTTGTAGTGAATTCCATCACTCATTTAAAGATATTTTTCTTAATTTTATTTTATATATTTTCTTCATAAAAAGTACTTTTTTGACCCATACTTCAAGTACACTTAATTTGTCACTTCTACACATTATTTAAGTGTTCTTTCTCTCTTTTTACACTCCATTCCCATGCTTGGACAGCTGACCATACTCTCCAAAACAACCACTTTTCTTTAATTTTAATAATTTATTTAATGATTTAACGTCTCATTTAGTTAGCACATTAAATGATACAAGTTACACTTTCAAATTTCAAGTTACAAGACAATTTAACTTCTCTCTCTCTCTCTTGCTAAATTCACGTGAAGCCCCTCCAAAATTCTGCCATTATTTTATTTTTTTCTCTTTCAATTAATTAACACACATTAATACACTCATCTCTCTCCATTTAATGCATCTCATTTACACTCTTTCCTTCTTTGAAACCCTCCTCCATTTACTCTCTATTTTCCTCTCTTTCTTTCTTCTTTTGTTCTTGTTCTTGCAAGAACACTTGCTGCCCCTATTTCTTCTTTGAGCTCTTACACATATTTCTTCAAGATTCTTGGATAAAACTCTTGCCCAAAGCTTCCATAGGTGATATAGGTAAAGTATACTGAGAGTTTCATGCATCAAATAACCTTCCATAAGCTTAAAAGCTAAGGATGATGATGCCAAAAATGAAACACTCCTCTTCTCCATGATTATTATCTTGTATCATTATTATTTTCTTGCTAAAAGAAGTTATATTGTAGATTTAACTTTTTATAGCTTTGATTTTTGTTTATGCTTTAGATTTTGTTATTTGAGTTATTATTTTTGTTATTGCTAATGATTTATGTATATATTCACTATTCACATAACTATCTTAGTGTTCATGCATTTATAACTAGTACAGTAAACTAGATCTAGTTGTTTTAAATTCATACATGTATTAGACTTTTGTTTTATGTTCTTAAATAACTTGTAATAGCTTCATGGTAGTAGGAAAGTTTTAGAAAGCTTAAGATCTATTTTAGTTTCAACAAAAATCATTTTTTGAAAATTAGGATAAAAATGGAACCATATTTAGAAAAGCTATTTTTCAACTTCAAAATGTGTATTTTTCATTTAAAATGAAGGGCTTAAGAAATAGATATCATAAATGAATGATTTTTAGGAGTAAAGTTTAGATCTATAAGTTTATAGTTTACTACCATGGATTTCTTTTACATTTATGATCATAGAAAGTGTAGATCTTGGTTTTGAACTCAAATAAAAATGGTGAAATTCGTATCTAAGAAAGACCCACATTTAAAAACCACTTTCCAAGTGTCAAATGGAATTTTTACTTGAGATAATGAAAGCTTAGTGTATATATATCATCAAGACTTCATTTTATATGATTCAAAGATTATTTTCAAAGATTATTTTTCATAACAAAATTCTATTTTCGGATTTAGGTCAAGGCTTAGTTTAAAAACATGTTTTCCAACTCAAAAATGAAGTTTTTATTTAAGATATGAAAGGCTCTTAAGATAGGTTATGTAAGGGATGGATTTTTATAGGTTTAGATAGATAAGATATGTCTAAAAATAAATTTTGTAAATTCGGATCTCAACCAAGACCAATTTTGAAAACCTATTTTTCAACTTCAAAACAAGGTTTTTATTAAAGAAGTGGAAGCCTTAAGGGTTAGGTTTGATTAGAAAATGGTTTTTGAAAGACTAAATGAGTTTTACAAAGAATAAAACTCAAATGAATTTTTCAAAATTCGGATTTGAAAATAGCCACCATTTTAACACCTATTTCCAAATGCCAAAATGATAATTTTTATAGGAAAATGGAAGTCCTAGGAATATATATAACAAATACCAAGTTTTGAAAAGGATAAGAGAGGTTTATCAAAATATAACCTTAGAACAACAAATGGTTCTCAAGAATAAGTTAAACAATGTTTTCATTCTTTAAAATTTTGTAAAATTCGTACTTAGGCAAACCACCTATATAAACATCTATTTTCTAACCCTAAAATGAAGGTTTTTATTGAAATAATGAAGGTGATGGTTATATATGTCATCAAGGTTAAGTTTTGATAAAAGCAAGTATGATTTTACAAAAAGAAAAACTATTTTTCTTAAATCTAGTAAAATTCAAAGTTTTGCAAAGTAAAAGTTTTCAAAAAGAATTCTTGGTACTATATGTATACATATAGCTATATCATCTCATAACCTTCATAACAATAGCTTGTTAGTATTACATATATACATGATGCATTTGTAGAACTACAGTAGGAAAATTTGAGTTACTTGTCTTTTTAAGAAACTCGTAATAATTGAGTAATTGCATGAAAACACTTACTTTCCAAACTCAAATTAGAAGTTTTATTAAAGAAATGAAGTCCTTAGTGGCTAGGTATGGTTGAGCCTTAATTTTCTGAGTATCAAATGATTTTTACCTAAAGGAATCATCTCAAAGACAATTTTTACAAAATTTGGATTTTGGGATGAATCAATTTTAAAAACATGTTTACAAAGTGTAAAATGGGAGTTTTTATTGAAAAACAAAGGCCTTAGGGAATATACATAATGAAGGCTTAATTTTAACAAGAATAAATAGATATTATTAAGGAATTTTTCTAAAAACAAGTAGGGATTATCAAGAATACAAAACTAG
Source organism: Combretum micranthum (assembly GCA_024138025.1). Lineage (NCBI taxonomy): Eukaryota > Viridiplantae > Streptophyta > Magnoliopsida > Myrtales > Combretaceae > Combretum > Combretum micranthum. Next base: position 130,039 of record JAMXBD010001715.1, on the reverse strand, counting down.
CATTTCTAAGTTAATTTTTCATAAAGTCTTATAAAGAAAAAGTTTTCTAAAAATTTCTTTTGTTCAATACCATCGAGAACATGTGTGTGTGTGTGTGTGTATAAATATATATATATATATATATATATCATGACATATCATTTATGGTAGTAACTTGTTCATATTGCATGTATACTTGCTTTGGATAGTAGAAACATTACAAATATTCACAAAACTACTTTTCGGAATTAAATTTCGCTACTGATCAGAACTGATCGGACCTTTTCAAAGCTTCCAAGTTTTCAAAACTTAAATATAATATTAGAATTAGATAGATCTTTCTAAGTAGATAGAAATCGATATATAATTTGCTAAATTCCGAGTTAAAACGATCAAGTTATGGCCGTTTTAAGTTGGAATTCTCTCTTAGGACGAGAATTACGAATTTGATAGTTTATATAAGATAGTTTGGATTAGTTAAGTGATGAAATACTTATTATGGTATTTCCTTCTTTTTAGGTGACCCCAAAATCAACGATTCCCTACCATCGGATTATTTTTACTAAGAGACCGGTGATCCAATGGCCGAGTGAGTTTTCCTCTTATTTTGTTACCTTACTTATGCTTGTAGCTAGTTGCATTAGAATTAGGAAAAGATAAAATTGAAATGAATTGTGATATAATCTTGGTTAAACAAATGATAAGTATATCGAAGCGGGACTTATTGTAAGATCATTGTATGAGTTAGCATAGACTTGAATTGTTTGAAATTCTCTATGATCGCTCTTAACCTACATAATTAACATGCCACGATTATATGAATAAACTGTACATGTATATCACATATTGAGTCACATTGCATAGGCTAATATACCTTTGGTGAGACAAAAGTATATTAGTGGATGGCGAGTGGGCCAATGTTAACATTAAGGATGCGAAATCGCTTAAGTTAACGATAGTGGTGTAGGCACTTGAATCAACTACATAAAACAACAAGAGAAAGAGATTAGGATTGTGGTTGCATGACTTATGGACCACCCCACTCAAGATTGGAATTATGGTTGCATGTCTTATGGACCATCCTAACCCCCAATGGAGGGCGTAAATCCATTCACATATGGCTACCGAAAAGTCATATGCTTGTCTGCTCATGTGTTTGTTTATGCATAGCATATGAATGAATTATAACTTGCTTGTCATGGTACGAAATTAAGGGAACTCTCACTAAGCTAGTGTAGCTTATACCCCAATAGATGTTTGAATAAACAGATTAACGAGAGAAGGCTACTTGGGGACCGAGATGGTTGGAGCTGAATATAACTTCGGGATTTCGGCAGGAAGTAAGAATGCTTGAAGATATTAGCTAGTTTTTGTGAAATGTTTTGTAATAGATTGCGTAGTGAAATCTTTTGATGATTTGCATTTGAAGTATAGTGATTTGTATTTGAAGAATAGTGATTTGTATCTGAAGTGTAGTGAATTGTATTTCCTTTACATTGTTACTCAAGTTGTATCAATATAAAATGTACCTCTCCAATGTGTCTCCTCTATGTGTTAGACGCCTTGTACATAGTATGGAAGCCTTCGCATGATCGAGGCGGTCATTCTTAGGCTTTAATATCTGTATGGTGGACTGCCACGTTTAGGATACCTTTCGGGGCGTGACAACATTAGTCACTTAAGTTAAGACAAAAGCAAATTCCTTATTCACTTGTTGGGAATCAAGGGTCATAGTATTGTATTTAGTGGTTTAAGCACCAAGCTAATGATAAGGAACATAAGAGCTCATGGGGGATGTTGCTGAGCATAGGAGCTCATAAGGAATGTTACTGACCATCTGGTAAGGATGTTGCTGAGAATGTTACAAGATTGAAAAGGTTTTGCAAAGTTACTGAAAAAGGCTATCTTTGTTCTATCTAATCCCTTTATCCCTTCCCCTTTTTTCGAGGATTTTGTGAAAGATGAAAAATGCATAAGTATATAGTATCTAACCTTGACAGCATAGGAGTAGCATTGTCACTGAGGGTGTACTTAGTATTACTATTGAGTTAATTTGCTAAAAAATGTTATTGCGCTTGGCTTTTATTTCATTTTTATTTTAATTTATTATTTTTTTTAAGAGAGGGCCTTAGCATAGCAAGTTCAAGCCATTTTGTTGGTCCCTTTGTAAGTATATAATCCAATTGGCATAGGAAACTTAACTTTAAAACGTTGGCTGGAAGAGATCATGCTTGTGTGTTCTAAGATGGTCGGCTTAAGGTGATCACTTGTCTACCATAAAAAAATTTTACCATTGTTATTACTTTGCAATGAGATCAACGACTTGCAAGCTAATTATTGAAGTTGTAAATATCACAATTGTAGGGTATAGGCCCGATTGATAATGTAACCATTTGATTGAAGGCTTTTTTTAAGAATTATATCTTATGAGTTACTAGTGTCAACAAGCATGTTGGGGATGTCTTAACCAGTAATCCAAGCTCGGATTATTAGGAGGGTGTTAAGGGGAGTGATGATCCCCTTAACCTTAAACTCTACTTCTAAAAAGGAAATAGTAGGATATCTTGAAATTTTATGGCTTTGGAAGTAAAGTATTTATTGATGTCTTTTGTATCTTATTTAAGCCATGCTTTAGAAGCCAGATCATCCATATGTTGCTTGGCTGCCTACTAGAGTGTAAATAATGTCATGAGTCTGCTTACAGCTCGTATATGAGGGTACGATATGATTGTCATTATGTTTGATGCATTTGACTTCCTAGTCATCATAATCATTTAGGTAGTCCCATCGGAATACATCTTCTAAAGCATCTCTAAGTTGGTGGCAATTGTTTGTAAATGGTTTTGGTCATGTTGGAATTGGCATTAAAGATAGGGTTACAAACAAGCCGAGTTACTCGCAAGCTATTCAAACCCGATTTATAAATGATTCAAGATTAAGCTTGAAATAAATCTTATCCTTCAAAACAAGCTAAACTTGAGCTCTTGTTTATATTTATGAGTTAGCTCATTTAAGTTTGTTAACAGGCTCATTTAAGTTTGTGAGTGAACTCATTTAGGCTTGTGAGTAAGATCGAGAGTTTAATTGTAAAATTTGACAAAATTCAAGTAGCTCATTGCAAAAATTGACAAAATTTAAGTACTAAATTGATAATTATTTATTTAGGCTATTAATTATAACAATTGATAAAGTCTAAGTACCCAATGTAACAATTACCAACCACATTATATATTATAAATATAATTTAAACAAAAAACTAGTATATAAACACATGACTTAAATTTTATTCATTATCAATTCATGTATTTATTCATTTAATATATTCAACTTTCTGAATATAACACGACATAAGTGAAACTACTCATGAGTTACTTAAGCTCGAAATAATACTCACTAATCTAAAAGAACCAAGCTTAAGTCTTCAAAAGCTTGACTCGTTTGCACGCTTAACTAGAGCTCAGAGGTCTATATCGCTAGATTGTTGTTTATTTTTGCAATCTAGGTAAAGGTATCGCTATTCCTAGCCTTTTTAGTAAGGTTTCAACCAAAGACTTACGTAGTAGGGCATGTTCATTAAAGTAGGGGACGGTGAGCAGTTTAGATGGTGTGTCTCACTTGCACTACCTACCAAAGGACTTATCAGCATGGTGTAGATTGAACTTCGCTATGATGGATGATCGATCATTTGATCTATTCTTTGTATCTAAGGTGTGGTAAGATTGTTGTTTTAAGAGAATGTTGTCTTCTTTAGTGATGTGCTAGTATGCTCGAGCACGGAGCTTGGCATGAGTTTACAAATTACTTCTTCATGATAAGTAGGAGTTATGATGGTGTTTTCAGCCCTTAAGTGGTCATGTTGAGGGTTATATTGGCATTAAGATGCAAGACTATTGTCACAACATTATTACAGCTAGTTGCGTTATCTTTTAAGGTTTCATCATATGTATGTTGTGTAAGGTTAAGGGTGGATGAGCCTTTTCTAGTTAATTGCTTATAATGAAGGGTTGGTTTGAAACTAACTAAGCTTGTTGAAATTAGACATGTTGTTAAGGATTTGCTCCCCTAATATAGCATGTTACTTTACATAGGCTTTCAAAGAAGACCTTATGTGTAATGATGTTGGACATGTTTAGTAGGCTCATCCATGAGCAAAAAATGTCTAAGGTGCTACATTAGCTTTAGCAAAGAGAAAGTGGTTGATTCAAGGCATTGAATAAGTTAGACTATGTATTGTCCTTAAGGTTGGTTAACCTCTTGATGATATTGTTATGTCAAGCTTACTCCTCGAAGGAGTGAGGTTAATATGCTTTGAAATAGGTGAATGGAGGGTAACTTAGTGTCCTTACATTGGTCTTATGAATGTAGTAATGCATTTTATGAATGCCCTAGTATGTGAATGCAATTGTTTTCTTATTTAAGTGAGTCATAGCACCATTCATGTGTTTTATTTCTACTAGGAACTTTGTATGTTCCATATGTAGAGTTTGCTTTTCCTATCTAAGTGCTGTGTAGTCACTGTTGGTTTTTCTTTTTCTTGCCATTGTAATGACAAGGATGGATCTAATTGTGTCATAAACCAAGGGCATCATAATTATTTCATTATTATTTGTTAGGGATATCTTAGATCTACCTTAGTGGAACCTTTGACACCATGGGTAGAGTAAACTTGCACAAATAACAAACATGAGTTAAGAGAAGACAAAACTAAAGGTGCATAAAAAATTAGACTAAACCAAACCAATTAGTAAATTGAATCAAACAAAACCAAATATATATTTTCTTAGTAATTTGGTTTAATAAATTCTCAACTCAAAACAATATGTAAATTTATAGTTAGTTTTTGGGTATACCGAATCAAATCATTTTTTAAAAATATAATGATATCTTACTTGTAAATGCAAATTTTCTTAAAGTATAATATAATTTTCAAATGAACTCCTAATTTACATTTATCAAAATGTTTATTAATTTACCTTTTGTTACCATAATTTATGAATTACATATAGAGGTTTGACACAAAATATATGTAGTATGATATATTTATGAATGAAATTAGATGTTAATGGCATTTGAAAATTCTTAGTTGGATAAATATTGACGTCATTCTCATCTTATATGATTTAAGACTCGTTAACATTAAATGAATATAATATTTTTTGAATGAGATTACATGTTGTCTAACTATTATTTTCTATATTAGAAAACTTGCTTCAATTTAATCCATAGACTAAATCATACCAAATAAAAATTTAATGGTTTGAAAAACTTATAATCTAATTTGTATGTTTGGATCAAAATTATAAAAAAAAAAATCGAACCATTATCTTATGATTTGGCATGGCTTAAAAGGAAAAACAAACCGAATTGATTTGAACCGAATCTAATTGAATTATACCAAACTAAATCAAATCTCGCTCACCCTTAGCCAAAGGAATCTTGACACAAGCACTTCTATTCTCATATTACTGGAAGACTTCAAAGAGTATATAATACAACATTAACAATGGAAGATAGAGTATTAGAAAGTGAAGTTGTCTTAAATAAGAGTATGGTCAACAAAGGTGCAGGTAATGTATAGAAAAAAAAAAAGATGATTTGTAGAGATTTTGAGAGTTGGTGAGGTAAAGTTATGTCTTGTCTTGTACATCATAGGGGTATATATATAAGGAGGTGGGGTAATTTTAGCAGAGATGCATCGTTCTGCCTTTTGGTTTCTGTAAGGGTAGTGGTTACATGTGTTATGGGTAGGAAAGTGGTAGTGGACAATCACAAGCATAGTGTTACTTATTGTTATGACCAATTTCATCTTTTAGTAAGCAGGGGTCCATGGGCCAGTCTTATGCTAAAGGGTTTGATAAAAAAATCACCACCAATAGGTATGTAATGAGACAGTGGGTCGATATGAGTTATTAAAAAACCTTTTGGTTGCTATGGATTTAAATAGATTTTTCTTTATCATTAAATATTGAGAGCATTGTCTTTCTTTACTCACTAAGTTCTTATCACTTTTAGGAATTTAGTGAGCTATGTTATTTAGAATACATACATAATATTAGAATCTATTTAGATTGTGTTGACAATTGTGAATCATATCAATTGTTGATTTAATATAGCCTTAGTTTGTTGAAAATAGTACGTAATATATATTCTTGATTCATCCATAACCCTTTATTTCTAATTATTATGATAATAAAAAGAACACTAGAAAATTCCTTCTTTATTATCTTTTATCGGTTTTGAATTTTAAACTTGAATTCTAACTTGTATTCTAGATTAATTCTTGACCTGACTTACCTCGTTCTCTCTCATTTCTCTCTTCTCTCACCATGCCCAACTTTCTAGTAAATGTCAAATTTATTATCCAAACTTTCATGACAATTCAATTTTAATACTTAAGCTTTGAAGTTATCAATTTAATGTTGAATCAAACTTTTGTGAATATTTTTACTACCTTCTTAACATCGTTCACTCTGTTTGTAGACGTAGATTAGACAACATATCATTAAATTTTTACTAATATTTCTAACATTGACTAGTTGTCATGCCCCAAAGAGTACCATAGACGTGACAGTCTACCACATACGGTATTAAAACTTAAGAATGACTTCCCAAAGTTTTGCGAAAGCTTCAACACCATATGTAAGGTGTCTATCACAACAATAGGGGATACTGGTGGGATGTGTAGTTCGAGATAATAAATATAGCATACAATAAATCTAGATAAATATCTAACTTCAACATTATAAGAATATAGCCCTTACATCATCTTAGGGGCATTCTCTCGATAATTCTCCAAATAACATAATATTAGCTTAATCTTTCATATAAAGAAACACTATTAGAATCAAAAGATATTTAAAGGAAATCTATTCTAAGGTCTTCAAAAAGGATTTCCAAAAGCTTCCCAAAACATAATCCCACTCAAGTATATAAAGTCTTCGGCATAAGAGATATTGGTCCTGTTTCAACAAAAGTCTATTGGAGTATAAGCATAACTAGCTTAGTGAGGATACTCCTAGATTAATGTACCTGTAATGATAAATTCAAACAAGTTATTAAACAAGCATATGAATGTATCAAACAAATGAACAAGCAATACATATGATGTACCAGAAATCATATGTTTTGAATGGATTTACCCCTCCATTCGGTGATTAGGTGTTTCTGGCTCTTTAAAACCCATCTTTGAAATCCAACTTATGTTAGTTTATTTTTGGCTCCTACTCGCCCATTCTGAAATAGTTCTTTCCGGCTCCTATTCGCCCATCTTGCAGACTTACGGCTCCTATAAACCCCACTACTGTACTCTTGTCCCATCAAGTATAGTAGCTAATGAAATGAGACTAACTACGTGTTATGCATGAATCAATTAATATAACTCGAAATATGTAATTAAGGTAATTTAAAGGCGATCATAGAATTTGCAGACACTCCAGCATAATAATAATAAAACGCAATTTAATTAACAGCAATTCATGTCTCGATATGCTTAGCATTCTTTAAACCGATATTATCATACGTAATTTATTTCCATCTTTTTCATCTTTTCCTACTTCTAATGCCTCTAGCTATAAGCACAAACAAGTACGTAAAGGTAAGAGATAAACTCACTCAGCCATTTTTGTTACAATTCTTTACCGGTGATGGTCCTCCGAATATGGATCCTCCCAAACTTTGTTACCTAAACAAAAGAAATACCTGAAATGAGTATTTCATGGAATCTCTACTTGAACTTTCTAATTCTATTCTAACATTTTCGTCAAAACTCAAATAAAAGGAAATTTCAACTTAAAACTTCCATAACTAGCTCATTTTAACTCGGAAGTTCACATATTATATACCGTTTTCTACCTACTTGAAAAGATCTATCCATTTCTAATGTTATTTTTGTCATAAAAATCCATTTGGGTTGCAAATTACTACGACAGAAAATAGTTATGAATTTCATAGTCCACAAAATATGATTTTCCAAACTTCTCTTTACCAAAAATTTTTAAGCAAGATATATGGATATTTACATAGTTGAAAAATCCTTTGAACGTATGTATATACTCATATTGTATGCATGATTTTTGTAGTGTTGACTCAACTTTAATTTTTTACAAAACAATTTGTCTTTAAGAATTTTAAAAGATAAAACTTTGAAAATTTCTCCTTTTTAAATTGTTAGAAGGAAAACTAAAATATACTTGGGTTATTATAAGTGAGTGTTTTCCTATTCTAATTTCATTTCCTAACTTTTCAAAAGTAATTTAATTCCTAAAAATTTTGTTATTTGAGTTATCTACCAACTTTATTTCTAGTGATTGAAAAATAAGCTTTTCAAAATTTTTCTTAAGTTGTTGGTGTGATATAATATTTGAAGTTGTATGTTTTCCTCTTATTTTTATATTCTTTTTCTTCTTTAGGAAATAAGTTTACTTTTAAAACTTCACTTTCTTGGCAAATTTTTCTTTTCCAAGTTGGTTTTCTAAAAAAGTGAGATGGTTTCATCTTGATTTGAAAAACTTGTTTCATTCCTATGTTTATCAAGTGGTGGAATAATCCTTTTAGATAAGTGTATAAGAAAAGCATTCCTAATAAAGAATTATCAATATTAGAACTTAGTAAAAATTTCATTTTAACTTGAAAAGAGAATAACAATATTAAAACTAAGTCTTGTGGAAGTTTTCTTAGTAAGCGACTTTCAAAATCTATGATGAACCTATTTAAGTTTTATAAAAGATATGGTAGGGTTAAAATTTCAAGTTTAATGCTAAAATTTATATTTGTATGGAGTATTTAGTTTTTACTTATAAAAGAGATGAGTTTTCTTTATTATTTGAAGTAGTCTTCATTACTAATACTTTGAAATTTATGATTAGTTTGTGTAAACTTTTGAAAAGAATTCATTAAAAACAAAACTTAGATCTCTTATTGAAAAACCCTTTGTTTAAGTAATAAGGAATTTAGTTTACTTTTCTTTATTAACAAAGGAACCCATTTTTATTTTTATTAAGACAACAACATCCTAATCATGCATGAATATGATTATGTAGCAATGAAAGAGTAAGAATAACACATAGTAGTAAGAAATATACATAAGCAAATAAACACAATAATATGGTTAAGCATTAGGAACCTTAGATTCTTCAAGTTATCATGGTCAAGCATTGAGAGCTTTAGCTTCATCAAGGCAACTTGATCAAGTATTGGGAGTCTTAGCTTCATTAAGGCATCCTGGGACTAAGAATAGACTAGTACCAAAGAAAAAGAAGAAGAAAGAAAAGAGAAAGCAATAATAAAAGAAATAATAAAAGCAAGTTAGAGAGTTGGTGAGCATTTAGGCTCTAAGAAATATATAGATATACAAATAAATATTTATATATATAAAGGTAGATTAGGAGCATAATAACAACATAATAACATAACAATAATAATAAAACAACATAGTAACAAAGTAAAGTTTGTTCATGAACAATAACAAAACATAAACATAATGTTACTTCCATAATAATTATTTGTTTAGGAAACACACACCATGGCATGTTAAGTTACATAACATGGTAAACAAATATAGGTAGGATTTTATCTAAAAATATTTCTGAGTGGAATGAAGATGGTAGATGAATGCGGTATTATGTGAGTAGTAAGAAAAGATAGATGGTTTATGTGTAGTGAAGAATTTTGAGAAATATTAGATGGAAGAGAGTTTTTGTAAAGATAATTTATGAAGAGAGAAGTTGTGGAGAAAATTTGGAAGAGTTTTGCTATGTAAAATGAATATGTGAAAGAAGTGAAGGGAAATGGGGTATTTATAGAATTTTGGAGTGAAAATTAGATGTAATAAAATAAATTGAGAAAAGAGAGAGGGAGGGCCGGCAGCATCATGGAGGAGGAGAGAGAGTGTTTTGATTAAACTTTGTATTTTTATAATGAAAAAAAAAAGTAATGTGTAAGGTATGATGTGAATAAAGTTGTATTGGAAATGAAAAAGTGTAAGAAATAGGTGTATAGGTAGTAAGAAAAAGTAGAGATAGTGAAATAGTAATGAATGATAGAAATAATATTATGAATAGTAGACTAGACAAATAAAATACTGGTAGTAATAAAAGTACACGTAAACGAGTTATATCTGAAATTTTTTGTTACCGAAAAATTGTGAAACTGATATTTTTGAAATCCTTGTATAATTACGAATCTAACGGTATAAATTGAATATTTTTAGCATCCGATGTTCCCAAGCACGGTTTTCGAAAACTGATCTCATTTGAATCTGAAAGACAATAGAAATAAGCGAATCTGATAATTTTATACTCCTCTATATTATTTTGAACTATTATAAGCCATTAACTCAATTTTGTTATTTAGGGTTTGAGAGTACGGGATTGCTAGAGTTGAAACTATTAGATTATCTTGATCTTTATTGACCTTGGAAACTCCAATTTGGTTAGGGTTAGGGTTTAATCCAACTTTACCCTAGAAATGAAGGGGTTTATATCAGGGAACAGATATATGAATCGTCTCATATTCGGGTTTTGAGTCGAACGATTATTGAATTTTCTATTTTTATTTTTGAAGATTCTCTTTTTTCTTAAGACCATGAAATCCCGTGATTGATTTTGTTTAGGGTTTGGTTTTAACTTGGGTCCACTTTTAGGGTTTCAATTCGGTACTTTAATTCATGAACTATTTCTAGGAATTGCAAAAAATTCGGGGGTTTACACTAGTACTGATAAGCTGTTTCTTCTAGGTTAAAAATAAAATAAATGGTGTTAATAAGATAGTAAAATAATCATGAAAAGTTTAATTAAGTATCAAATTGACTACATCAAATAAATACTAAATTTGACATTTCTCTTTCTTTCTTTTGCCTTTGCTTGTCCAATTAAAATTTTGAAAAAAAGTTGCCAATGAAAAAATTTTGTCAAGTAACGCATGACCTTTAGCATACATTAAGCTATTAACCACCAATTTAGCCGCCACTTCTACAATATCCTCAAAAGCCAAAAATAGAAACAAAGAAAAGTAAAAAGAAAAAAAAAATTAATGGATACGCAATTTTTCTTTTAACATTGCAATGTTTTTCAGTCTAGCTTTTTGCTTGTTGCAATAATTGGAGTTTTTATATTATGTTGGTTATGTAAGAATGATATATAATAGAATGGGTCAAAATAAAACTAAAAATGGAATAGTAAATTTATTCCTAAGAAACACCAATAAAATAAAATTGCTGATTTCAATTTAATTTATACATTATGGTTGGTTTTATCATATTTAGCGTAGAATTTGAATGTCTACATGTGTTTCCAAAACCTGAATTATCGATTTACAAAAATAATTTCAATTTCTAAAAGCACTGATCAGTATGGGGAAAAAAATCAAAATCGCAAGTTTATTCTAATTCCAACTCCAGGTACTTCATCTTTTCGGGAAAAATACTCCATATAAAATATAATATTAGGCCATTTAAATGAAATTAAAAAATTAATATTATAAATGGTATTTAAAACTTTAGTAAAATAATGTAAAATACTTAAATTTTGAAATTGATAAATTTAATAACTAATAGAACTTTTATGTATATTAATACTATTTCTATCATAATAGTTAAAAAGATAATGTAATTAATAAATTTAGCACTTAAAAGAACTTTTTATTCACATATCTTTATCAAATTAACTAATACTATTATCATACATAATATTTTTAACTAATAAGATAAAAGTATTATTAATATAATAAAATATTATGTTAAGTATTAAATCGATCAATTTAAAAATCAACTCTTGAATTAATTAATTAAATAATTAATTACATATTTTATTAAAGACCTGTTACTATTCAAGATATTTATTCAGTTGAAAAACCTATTATTGGCAGAGGTGCATTCCTTACCACAGCTGGCTATGGCACAAGCTCTTCCACTAATATGTAGAATGTTTTCGAACTTTTGTAATGTTTTTACAAAGATTATAAATGTTTTAGGACTTTTGTAATGTTTTTATGGAGAAAAAAACTGCCCGAACAATTTTCCCACAACAAATCAAAAAAAGAAAAATGAATAAAAGACGAAAAATAATATCAATAAAAGAGCAAAAATCGGCTCATAGGGATAGTCATCCCCTTTTCTTTCTCTCTCCCTCTAATGCTCGGAAAGAACAAATAAAAATAAAAAACTTACCTTCTCCGCTTCTCAACCGCCACAACTAGTAGGTACTAGGTAGGATTAGTTCAATTCCGACCACCACCGCCACCTGAACTTAGCGATGCAGTCCGCCACCAAGAGCCGCCGCAAGGTCGTACCTTCCTCCACCTTAGACAACGGCGACTCCGCCGACAAACAAGAGCAACTCCTCCTCTCCTCCGCCATCTGCAACAACGAAGACCTTGCTCCTTTCATCCGCAAGGGTTTTGCTTCCGGCAAGCCCGACACCCTCCTCCACCTCCTCCGCCACTTCGCTCGCATCAAGGAATCCGAAATCGAGGAAGTCTGCAAAGCGCACTACCAGGACTTCATCCTCGCCGTCGACGACCTCCGATCTCTTCTCTCCGACGTCGATTCTCTCAAGTCCTCTCTCTCTCACTCCAACTCCACGCTCCAAAACGTCGCCGTTCCGCTCCTCAACTCGCTCGACTCCTTCATCGAAGCTCGAAACGTTTCGGTCAACGTCAACCTCGCGCTTCACTCCGTCCAATCATGCATCTCCCTTATGGAGCTTTGCTCACGCGCCAACCACCATCTGACCAACAATAACTTCTACATGGCGTTGAAATGCCTTGACGCGATCGAAGACAAGTATCTCGACAAAACGCCGTCGTCAACAATCAAGAAGATGCTGGAGAAGAAGATACCAGAGATTCGATCCTACATCGAGCGAAAAGTAAATAAAGAGTTCGGTGATTGGTTAGTCGAGATACGAGTAGTGAGCCGGAACCTCGGTCAATTAGCGATTGGTCAAGCTTCATCCGCTAGACAGAAAGAGGAAGAGCTTCGAGTCAAGCAGCGCCAAGCTGAGGAACAAAGCCGATTGAGCTTGCGCGATTGCGTTTACGCGCTTCAGGAGGAGGATGACGATGATGTGATCAGTAATAGTAGTGAGAGTGATGGGAAGTCCGAGAGTGGATTTCTGGGGTTCGATCTTACTCCATTATATAGAGCTTATCATATTCACCAAACCCTAGGGCTCGAGGATCGGTTTAGGCAGTACTATTTTGAGAATAGGAAGCTTCAGTTGACTTCAGATTTTCAGGTGTCTTCGATGACTCCGTTCCTTGAATCGCATCAGACTTTCTTTGCACAGATCGCGGGGTTCTTTATCGTGGAAGATCGGATTTTGAGAACCGGTGGTGGGTTGATATCGAAAATGGATGTGGAGAATTTGTGGGATACTGCTGTTAGTAAGATGTGTAGTGTTTTGGAAGATCAGTTCTCGAGGATGCAGACTGCGAATCATTTGTTGTTAATTAAGGATTATGTGAGTTTGTTAGGTGTTACATTGCGTAGGTATGGTTACCCGGTTGATTCATTGCTTGATGTGTTGAGTAAGCATAGGGATAAGTATCATGAATTGTTGCTTTCGGACTGTCGGAAGCAGATTACTGAAGCTCTAGCTGCTGATAAGTTTGAACAGATGTTGATGAAGAAGGAATACGAGTATTCAATGAATGTGCTATCATTTCAGCTTCAGACGTCTGATATTGTGCCTGCATTTCCTTATGTAGCGCCTTTTTCATCCACGGTGCCTGATTGCTGCCGCATTGTCCGGTCTTTTATTGAGGATTCGGTTAGTTTTATGTCGCATGGGGGGCAGTTGGATTTCTATGATGTTGTTAAGAAGTATTTAGATAGGCTATTAAGCGAGGTTTTGGATGGTGCTCTATTGAAAATTATAAGTAGTTCAGTTCACGTGGTTTCGCAAGCAATGCAGGTTGCAGCTAATATGGCTGTATTGGAGCGTGCATGTGATTTCTTTTTCCGTCATGCTGCACAACTTTCAGGGATTCCTCCAAGGATGGTGGAGAGGTATAGGAGGCAATTTCCTTTGAATAAGTCTCAGGATGCTGCGGAGGAAATGTTATCAGGTTTGCTTAAAACAAAGGTTGATGGATTCATGTCATTGATTGACAATGTAAACTGGATGGCTGATGAACCTCCACAAAGTGGAAATGAATACGTAAATGAGGTCATTATTTATTTGGAAACATTGGTTTCCACTGCTCAACAGATACTGCCAGTGAATGTCCTTAGGAGGGTTTTGGAAGATGTTCTTGCCCACATTTCGGAGAAAGTTATTGGTGCTTTATCTGGTGATTCAGTAAAAAGGTTCAATGTCAATGCAATCACAGGGCTTGATGTGGATATAAGGTTGTTGGAATCATTTGCAGATAACCAAGCTCCACTTTTCTCCGAGGAGGAAGCGAGGCAGTTAAAAACAGCGCTTGCTGAATCAAGACAAATGATTAACTTGCTTCTTAGCAACCATCCGGAGAATTTCTTGAATCCTGTGATCCGAGAGAGGAGTTACAACACACTGGACTATAGGAAGGTCGTGACAATTTCAGAAAAGTTGAAGGATCCCTCAGACAGGCTGTTTTCCACCTTTGGGACCAGGGGTGCCAAGCAGAATCCAAAGAAGAAATCTCTAGATGCGCTAATAAGAAGACTCAGGGAGGTCAATTGAGTCGAACATAGGAGTATGTTATGAGCTTCTTTCTTGGTTGCTTCCTTCAGGTCTTTTTATCCATTTCTGTAGTTATTTTTCTATTTTTATTTGTTAGTGAAAGGTCATTGGGTATGTCTTTTAATTGTATCAATATTCATCATAATCTCATTATTTTGTTTTGTACAATTAAATTACATGCATCTATTGTATTGATTCTTTTCACTCATGTGAAGACTCTTTGCTAGCTATTGCTCCATCCTTTATGTAATTAACTTGTGCATTTACTCAAAATAGTCCAAATCCATTTAGATTATACATTCTTGTGCCCATAACTATGAGGTTCTACTTTATTTGATCATTCAATTTTTTCTTCACTGCCGAAATGATATTTATAGCTGACCTTACTTAAAGGGAATAAGGCTTGGGTGTTGTTCTTCTTGTTGCAGTGATGAGCCTGGGTGCATTTTGCATTCTCTTAGGCTGAGCTCTCACTTATCCAAATTGCTTGAGTATTATGAATAAGGTGGTTTCATGGTTTTTTAGACCCTTGTTCTTGACTCCCCCCTTTGATTCAGTCACAGCTAACAGCTTGCTCTTCCAATTTTGCTGGAGTATGAATGCTGACCCCCTGTTGTGCGAAGTATTATAAATCATTGGTAATTTTTCTGCAGTTTTATGGTAGTTATTTATCATTCTTTTCTTCGAAGAAAATTTGTGGAAGAAATTTTATGTTCTTCCCTGTGTATTTAATTGCATTGTCACTC
The DNA here is from genome assembly GCA_024138025.1 of Combretum micranthum. NCBI lineage: Eukaryota > Viridiplantae > Streptophyta > Magnoliopsida > Myrtales > Combretaceae > Combretum > Combretum micranthum. The sequence goes on along the minus strand of JAMXBD010001715.1, from coordinate 114,651 downwards.
CTGTCATTTTATAAGTTGTTACCATTTGTCAATATAAATCTTCTCTGCAACTGTCTCGGAGACATTTTAGGATGAAGGAATGACTTTTCTCTCCTGAAATAGGGAGGAATCTTTTACTTGAATAAAAATTCTTTCATATTCTTCTTTCTTCATGGTTCTCTTTTATACAAGTGGATAACGCATGTGCACTAGATATTTTAAATTATATTCATTTTGTCATTAAATGAAAGTAGTGTTTTCTTTGTTTTATCGTATTAAGCTTTTTTTTCTTTTATTTCAATAATAAAAAACTATATCATATCCTCATAATCTTATCATGCTTGGCTTGATATTCTATTTAATATTGTTTGCTTAATTATAGTTAATGGATGCAAGCGGGCATGAGTATGAAACAAATAATTTAAAATGATTAATAATGTCATATTAGTATATTGGACTTTCTAAAATATAAAATGAATTCATATTAAGTGGGTACATAAAGATGGTTCCCAATAACAATGCTATTTAGATATGTCTTCAGTGAGTATAGATATGGTGGTATAAAATAATCTTGAATGGTTTTTCAACTTGATAATTGCCATCTTTGCCTTTTCATTTGTCTTTGTTAATGAATTTTCAAGAAATTATTGGCACAAAAATTAGGGTTCTAAATGCCTAAAAATTGGAAGGCAGCTTGGTTTTCTTTTTACCTTTCCTTCTCTTCTGTTCCACAAGGCATAACCAGCCCATAACACCTCCATTCTAAGATAAGGAGAACCTTAGTTTTATACTTGCTGTTGATTTGAACCCTAGTTTTATACTTGCTGTTGATTTGGATTATGTTGTTTTCTTTCTGATTTCCATGATGTTGCTGCATTACTTAGGATTTTCACCTTTTTTCTATTTTCTTTTCCTTTTATGTGTATTGTTTAAATATTGATTTGGGTGAGATGGAAACCTGAGGGATTACCATCTTAACAGATGTTTTATTCAGAGTTTGACTTTGATCTGCTGACATCTAATTAGTTAGGAACAGATTTTTGAACCCGCTCTTCTTCATCACTATATAGGCTTGTGTTGATTGTTCCAACAATCTAATGGGTTCTCAATGTTAAATAGCACCCACTTTCACTGCTGTCAATTTGCTCCATCATATAATCTATGTCAAGTGATTGGCTGATTACAGAGTGGAGAAAGTTGGGGTCAACGCTTAGTTGGTTGGGACTGCTGAGCGACAGAATTCCTAACTGTTTATTGTGGTGATGAATGATAGGTATCTATATCCAATCCAGGTTTTTTATCCTTTAACGAACATTGCTCAGTAAATCTTCCGGGTAATGTATTTACAGGAGCCATAAATGCGTAAGGTCTATCTGCACAAACTATTCTCAAAAGTCAGCAGATGTATGGTACATCCAGTGGATATACTGTTCATTGTCCCCTTTACAGGGTCCTGTTTTTGTTTTCACGTGATATTATAGGATGCCTATATGACTCTATGACCCATTCCTTTCACATCTTTCTTCTTAGGGGAGATGAGCACAATCTTCGGGCTACTTGATGCTATGTGTTTCTGCCATATTGATGTTGCAGAATGATTTATGTGTCTCTATATGCAGAATGAGGACTTTATTATATGATGTAGATATATGGATTCGAGGAAAGTAGTCACGTGCGTGCTGCGTGAGTATTGTGCTACACGTGGCTTGTGAAGAATGACACGTAATGACACGTCAAGGATAATCAATAGAGAAGCAGAACAAGGAGGAATAGGCAATCTCAATGTCTTAAGCGTACTTGTGATAGGCGAGAAGCTATCAAGTGTTAAACCCCGCAAGTAGTGATGAATAAGTATTTTGGTCTCTTGAGATAAAAATTCAACAACAATTCAGTGTTTTTATCTTATTTTCTTTCTCTCAAATGAGGAGGGACTTGGGGTATTTTATAGAACTTGGCCATCAACGTTATCCGTTGGATCACGTTGATAGTCAAAGGTTAAGATGAGTTCTTTTTAGCGCATGAGCTAGACTGAGAAAGATTAGAAGACGGATAGACCAGTTCAACGAGTCCTACTCCTAACTCATTATGTTAAATCTCTCTTAATTATCTCAATAAATAATTGGATTCGCTGAGCTCTGTCACTTAATCCATGAGCGAAGCCCAAATAATTAAATAATAATATTTTTATTTTTTATATGCCCATCCACTTCCGATAATTTACTAATTATGCTGAATCCTGGAGATTTCTTCAGTCTACTGCTTGAACATATTCTTTGGGACTTGGAAGCAAAATGTGGCCGCTTAATGTGGTTCTGTCACGATATGGAATGTTGATAATCCTTGGACATTATGATCTAAAGATATCAAAGGGCTATATGCTTGTCTGATTTTTGGTGGTCAGTTGGGTTATCGCTGAAAACCTCATGACATCACCGGATAATTAAAAGGTTGATGCTCGAAGGTCATTTTTGTTGGCAAAGGTAAGGAGATCGTTCGGAATAGTTGTAGTAACGGTAAAAGCTTATCTGTGTTTTTTTTCATTGAAAGTACTTATAATTTTGAAAATCTCAAAAAGGCATATCAATTATTGTGTATGCTTTTCTCCCACAATTTCTTTATATTTAGAGAAAATGGTTCATAGAACTCCCATTTTCTTCTTTATTTCTCTCCGTCTCAATCTCTCTCTCTTTGTTCATTTTTCTTTTTTCCTTTTAAATACAGTGACAATTACATCATCATATCTGTATCATTACAGATACCCGAATATGCCAGCTACACTATCAACTCTTTTTTCGTCGTTTCTCACCTGCCTCATTATCTATATATTTCCCACTCTCAGATCCTAACATCTTTTCTTTTGGCAAACCAAACGGTCAAATCCCGTTTCTTTATAACCAAACAATGGAAATTGGCTTCTCCAACCACCTAATCAAACCACCATGTCTCCAACAACTGTGTATTTGCCATTGACCTTCACCTTCTTCCTCATCTTCTCAGCTCCATCATTCTCATCTGCCTTGCAAAATGGCAATGATACATCAACCGTATATGATGTCCTCCAGGAATATGACTTCCCAATTGGTCTCTTGCCAAATGGGGTTCTAGGCTATGAATTGGATAACTCAACTGGTAAATTCAGTGTGTATTTGAATAGTACTTGCACTTTCACCGTTGATTCTTATGAGCTCAAGTATAAATCCACCATCACTGGGGTCATAGCCACTGATAAGCTTTCGAGTCTAAGTGGTATCTATGTTAAGGTGCTCTTCTTTTGGATTAGCATAATAGAAGTTACCCGTGATGAAGACGAGCTCGAATTCTCGGTCGGGATTGCTTCGGCTGATTTTCCAGTCTCTAATTTTGCCGAGTGTCCGACTTGTGGTTGTGGTTTTGATTGTGATAGTGTAGCTAGAAACAAAAATATCAGGTTTAAGTCTTTCTTGCCATCTCTTCTTGGAAGAACAGGTGTGGTGTAAGCCTAAGTGTACTCTTGTGTAAATAAAGAGGATCAATGCTGGATCCAACATCAGAGTAAAACGCTCTTTTAATTGTTTTCATGTGTAGATCTTTTCGGTTTCTATTTCTTTTTTTTCAGTTAATTATCCATTAGGGGAATCAAGCTAACTAGCAAATTATTTGAGTATTTATACCGTGTTGTGATCATGTTCAAGCTAGTTGAATTGTCTATTAATGAGTTAATCATGTCAATAGCGCTTCGCCTAATTGATTTTTCTTAAGAGTGAGGTTAGTTCGTTTGAAATATAATCTGCACTACCAATAAGTTTAGTTCGAAATAAAATATGTTTAAAAGGGAGCTGAAGTTCATTGAATTTCAGTTTCATCCAAATAGATCTATTTGTTTCGTCATATTTTGATTATTTTAGTATCATATTTTTATTATTTTCAAACAAATAATTTGTCAAGAAATAGATACTAATGAAAAACAACAGTTTTACACATAAACTAATCAAAGAGATATGATATAGATAAATTATAGCTAAATAGATTTGAGTCTAAGTTTTGAAAACTTGAAGTTTTATGGGATCATATAGGAATAACTATCTGAATTTGAGTATTTTTTAAATTTTGAATCTGAAATCCAAAATTGCTACCTTTCCATGTCAATCTCTAGTACTTGCCTGCATTTATACAATTTAAACAATGATTGCTTGTTAGTCCTTACGTTGTCGAGGTAGTAAATTTCTGGATATGCTTCAAGTATAAAATTAAAGAAGTAAAAAAAAAAATTGATTAGATTTTGACATGTAATTCTTTTTAAACTTCAAAAAAATATAATTTTAAAAAAATTACATAATTTAATTTCCTATAATAATTTTATATTTTCCAAACTTTAACATCAAGTTTCAAGATTTACTTTTTAATTTTATTCGGCTGTACAGGGATGAGTACTTGATATCCTTATAGTATGTCCCAATGATATCTTTACAAATCATAAGCTAATATATAAACACAGGCAATAGATTAACATATTAATTTATAAGTTTCACTCTTTAGATATTTGGTTATGATTAGTAGAAATAACATTTGAAAAAATGGATTAGGTATATGGCATGAAATCAGCAGCGCTAGATGTTAAATATTAAATACTAAATACAAAGATTTTTCCTTTTCCAGAATGCAAGAATTTTGTTGGATTAGTTGTGCTAGTTTGGTGCTGAATTGGACTGCAGGTTCCTACGTAAAATGGAAGTTCCTTCTATTTGGAAGGAGGACCTCTTGTTTGCCAGCTAGTTTTTGATTCTACTCCCTTTTCTGACTTTTCTTTGTTTTGAGTTCAATTATTGGTTTCCGGCGAGTGGCAACTGATCACTTTCAATGTTGTCGACGGGCAATGAGGGGGGAGAAACGCAATAATGATTATTGGCCGACAGTCTACAACTGCAATTCAGTGGAAACTAAATCCAGCTTTTGAAAGCTGAAGCTTTAACTCGTTTAAAAATTATCATCTATGAAATATAAAATTTAATTTAAGCTCGATTTATTTGAATAAAAGAACTTCTTATCAAACTCGAGCTTGAGTAGCTTATGAACTTTAAAATTAACGTAAAATCTAAAAAAACAAAATATACAAATTAAATATATATACATAAATAGGTAAGTGGATAACAAATAAATATTAAATTATATATATTATTTAGAAATTAGAATTTACTTAGATTAATGAGCTAGATTGAAACTTGAACTTAACTCGATAGTGGAGCTCTACATTAGGTTTGAACTTGGCTCATTTACTAAATGAGCTTAAGTCAAGTTTAAAATAAGCCAAGTTTGAGTATCTCATAACTAATTTAGCTAAGTTCAAGTAGCTTAAAAGTAGTTCAACTTGCATATGATCTTAGTTAAAAAAAAAACTTTCAAAATAAGTATAATCTACATTAATTAGTGTCCATAACTCTTGTTAATAAGTCATATTTAATAATGTTTTTTATGCATATAAGATCCATGCCCATTTGATAGCTCTTAAAGTCCTAATTGTTTTGAGAAAAACATTTTTTAAAAAAATAATCTTTATTTTTATATTAAATGTTGGTTAAAAACCTCCTATTGAATTAAATATCATTTTCTCAAAGAAAACATTTTCCTTTTTTTTTTTAATGGAAACCTAATATTTTCTAAGAATATTACGTGGAATAAACCAAAATGGTATCGCAATTCCAAATTTCATCCTCATTTCTTTGTTTGGATGCATTTTTGAAAGTCGAAAGCTTTTATTCCTAACGCTTTCTACTTTGAGGGGAAGTTCCATTCCACGCTTGAGAAGGCAGAATCGCTAGTATATTCCATCATCATAAATGATTACTACTATAATTACATTTTTATCCTTTTATACATAATATTCACATTTATTACTAAGCATATTTTTTATAAATACCATGTCAATTTCATTCAATTTCATGATATATCTAAATAAAGGAATGGATTTGTTATTCGACTATTCATTCCATTTTTCTTATTTTAATCCATTCCATTCCAAACTATTCTTTGCATACCTAACATGACATTATAATTTTTTAAATTGGAATTCGTTTTTCAAACTCTTCTCTACAATATATTTTATAGACACAAGATACTGCTATTCACTTAAAATTCAAGTAAAATCTATGGGATGCCATTGTATATACAAAAGAATACCATACTCAACCGCTTAACTTTTCAAAATAGTCATGTTGCACCACTCCAAGTAATAAATTATACCATATTATGGAGAATTGCATCCAAATTCCATTTTTTTTCCCTAGTTATGAAATCAATCAAAATTTCTTATTTTCAAACATTTTATGGCTCTATCTTTTTTATATATAATTTAGATTTTTAAGAGAAAGGAAAACGTTTGATTATATCTTTCCATGTAGGAAATTACATAAACATCTTAATAGGAAAAAAAAAATAAAAGACAAATCGTAAGTTCCATGAATTTCGATTATGATTAGAGTTTCGAACAAGTTGTGGCCCATAAGCCAACCTATTTAACTCATTTTAATAACATGTTAGGATTGATCCTTTTTAGTCTGTTTAAAAACAAACTAATTTTAAACAGCCCTTTTAGTCTGCAAGTTAAAGTAGGCTAGCCCATAATTGGTCGACCCATGTAAAAAAAAAAAAAAAGAAAGAAAAATTTAATAACCAACTAAAATTTCAATTTAGAAAAAAAAAAAAAAGTTATTAGTGATCATCTATGATATGCTATGGAGGAAGATCAATTAATACACAAACGACATGCATTATAGCATTCTTTCTAAATATATATTTATTAGTTTAAACATAGTATAATATCAAATACATTACTTTAAAAACTTGTTCTTTATATATAATAATTAATATAACAATAAAATTAATTGTTGATACTTATATATATAACCCTATACTACTTAAATGTATGGGTAAGTGAAAAAAATCAATCGAACTAAACCAAACCAAACTGAAAATATGATTGTTTTAAATAAACTAGTTAAAAAAATTCTTAATCTGAACCAATCCATAAATTTATTATTGGTTTAAAGGAGTAAACTAAACTAATCCGCAAAACCAAACCAAACCTTTTGAGACAAATATTAAAATATATTACTTGTAATTATAAATTTTGTTATGATGATTAATTAAAGGTTATATATATGTTCGTATGATCTTATTATAATATTTATTATATGATGAATATTGGTTATTAATAACTTGTTCTTTTTTAAAAAATTGATTTTTGAGTTTAAGATATATTTTTCTATTAGTAACTTAATGTTGTTTTTTTTTTTCATTAATAGTTTGAATTCTATGGAGTATGGATTTTGTTAATTAGTTATATATCTTATTATGTATTAATTTTTATTATATATTTTGCTAGGAGATCACTTTCATTCATGAATGACTCTTGCTAGTAGATCTTTTTTTTTTGCCAAATTTTTCAATAGATGCTTGATTTTTTTTTTGAAGGCTATAAATTATATCTTATTATGTATTAGTTAGTGAGTATACTATTTTAGTGACTAAATGGTTTTATAAAAGATTATGGATTATGAATGTGATAGATTTATAAAGTATTTTGTTGAGATTTATCATATGAACTTTATAAAGTGATTTCAATATTTGAATATCAATATAAATATAAAATATTACAACTAAGTTTTTTTATTAGAATTTTTATTTAACTAGTAATCTGAACCGAAATAAACCGTTATTTAACGGTTTGGAAATTTTCTAATCCAAATCAAATCATTATTTATCAGTTTGGTTTAGGAAAAGGAAAAAAAAAATCATAAATTAGGTTTAGTTTGGTTTTAGTGAAAATCATACCAAACTGATCTGTGCCCACCCCTACTTAAATGTTACAACTTCCACACAAATTCAAAAATAAAAAATAAATTGCCATAATTTCTTGACTTATTTAACTCGTGGGCCAAAATTTGCTAGCTCGGCCTTGTTATTTGGCCTATATGCCCAGCTCTAGTTGTGATATGATAAAAGGTAACTAATTGGAGTGATTTTCTTAAACTTTCTTTAAGAGTTTGGTTGTTATAATAGTTGAAATTGTGGTCCATCTTCAATTTCTTGGGTTCCACATTCATTACTAGTTGGGATGTATTCGAGCTAGACGGCAATCCGACTCTTGTCGAGGAGATGTGCCCGCCTATGATGGTATCAATCATGTCGTGACACAACTGGAGAGGTGGTGGGTGATCCAAGCAGTCTTGGGCGACTACCATCTTTTCGAGTTCGTCAACCTTTCTTTTTTATGCTGAGGGTTCTGGCTTTGGGTCATGATCCACATACTACCTCAACCAACCTCGTCGTATGGCATCTTCTATGACACTCTTGAGCTACCAATAGTTGCTTATGTCATGCCCACGGTCGCGGTGCTACTTGTAATATTCCTTGAAATCTTTTTATCGTGGACTTAGTCTCATCAGGAGTGGTGGCAGCAGGAAGCCTTGGTTTCTTATCTTAAGAAACACATCGTGCACTAGCAATTTGAGAGGAGTGAACTCGTTGTATGTTGGAAAGAGTCTTTGCTCGTTTCCATCTTTAAGACCTCGATTTTATCGACTCGGTTGGTGTCATGGTGATCTTTTGGACGATTCTTTTCTTGAGGTGTATTGTCATAAGTTTGGGCCTGGTTTGGCCAATTTTCATCCTCCCTTTTGGGCATTCCTCATATCTTCTTGTCCGATATACTTCTAGGCTTTTTCCCTCACTTGATCAAGCGTGGTGAGCTGGGACATAGAGAGGGAGTCGAAGAAGGGACTGTCAGCAAGAACCCCTTGTTTGATGTCTTCAAAAGCCACGCCTTAGTTAAGATTTGTAATTTCCAAGCATGCTTTGTTAAATCTTGCTAAATAATCCTGCAGTAATTAGCTCGATCTTTATCGTACTGTGTAGAGGTGGGAGGCAGGTGGTTTGCTCATCATGAAGTGTGCCACAAAGAGGTCAATAAGCTGAGAAAAGGAACTCGTCATATTTGGTTCGAGCTTGTTGAACCAAACCCTAGTCACACCTCAAAAGGTGGTGGGGAAAGTTTTATACAATATAGTGTATGAAAATTGTGTATCGCTATGGTGGATTAAATTTGGACGATATGGTCCTTCGGGCCCATTATCCCATCATACGATTCTCGAGTAAGCAATCGAGCTCCTATGGGGAGTGCTTCGGACCGGATTTCAAGTACAAATGTTGTTTTACCTAAGGTGCTCTTACTGCGGGCTCGCTTTCAAAGCCCTCCTTAATGTTAGACAATCTCCTCATCATTCCACATATCTCTTCCTAGGTGCATTCCTTGTTGGAACCAAGCTCTGTGTCTTTTGGGACAAAGTAGGGGTGTCCCTCCCGTGGTCTTGACCTGGATAGGGATCCGCTGTTCTTCCTTTATCAGGTCGATGATTGTCAAGCTGGTGCTTGGTAGTAGCTCGAGCTAATTGCTATGAGGCCATACATGCTTATGAGGCTGTTGTGACTTTTATTGGGCTTCGCGAGGCATGAGCCCTACGATGAGTACTTTGGGTCAGTCCAGAGCTATAAGACTGCTCTCTAGGAGTGGCTCTAGCCTGCAGAGAACCTATAGCACTCTCACGATTCCTTCTGATTCTGTCCTCATCACGTCTGAGTGAAGATAGGATTAGGGAGGCGCTCCTCCACGCAATAAAGGTCCATTCTTCCAACTGCAAGTCCTTCAATCCCTCTAACTCTGCTATCCTAGCTTGTAAGAAGGCATTTGATTGTTCATTCTCTACATTCCGATGTACTACGTGTCTGCATAAATGCTCTAGATCTAGAATCCGACTCTCATTTATATGACTAGCGCCAATAGTGGCAGCTGGACCATTACATGGTATTTCGGAAGCCTTGCCATCAACAGGGTAGGATATAGGTGGTAGGGGAGCAGAATCACCTTGATTCTTGCTTCATTGTAGCCTGGGCATTATGAGAATGTGGTTATGTTGGTTAGGGTTTTTGAAGGGTTTTTTAGAAAGAGGGAACAAAAAGGTGTTTAATGGCTCCCCTTCCCACAGACGGCGCTAAAATGCTGCACGAGCTATGTAATCCCATTGATTTTACATAACCTGATTATAATAAATATTATAAATAAAATGTAGAATCATAAAAGAACTATAATAAAAATATCAGAAATCACTCTAAATTTTTCATGATTTAAATTTTAAGTATAAAAAAATTAGAATAAAGAATATTTATCACTAAGACTTTAAAAGTTCATAATATTCGAAATAAAGAATAAAGAAAAATTGTATAATATTTAAGAACCTAAGTGTTAATGTTCGAAAAATATTAATGCTTTCAAGTTAAATAATTTTGAGTCTATAGAAACTAAAATTCTGATCTAATCTAATAACTTATAATGAGTAAAAAGAACCAAGTAACAAATATAAAATAAATATTAAATTTCTAATCTATTAAAAACTCTAGAATAAATTTGTAAACAGAAATGAATTCATATGTAATTTCAAATTTTATAAATTTAAATAAATTCAAATTAAAGGCAATATAATTAGTAATTTATCAAAATACCACTAAACAAAAAATTTAAACAGATAAAATATAATTTACGATAGCAAGTATAAAAACTGAAAAGTAAAAGTATTAAACTAAAGATTCTATGTATACTATAGTATTCAGAATATTTAATATAGTTAATATGTAAATTTTTATCCAAAAATATTAATGAATTAATATTTATCATACGTGTTATTTAGATCCACAAAATTGATTTTTTACACAAGTTCATATTTTTGCCCATTCCTTACATATTTATTGGTTATAAATTTATCATATTCTCTTTGATTTTGTATTTTCAATCATCCTAACTCGCTTATATTTTTTCATTTTGTTTCATGTTACAATTTTCTTCTAAGTTTTGAACTTCCGCTAACGTGGACAATTCCAACAAAAAGCGAAAAATTAAACACATATATACATATGTTTAATAGAAATTCTACATATATCATAATGTTCAGAATATTTAATAACGAGAATATGGAATTTTTTTATCTAAAAATATTACCGAATCAGTATTTAACATATGTACCACTTAGACCCGCAAAATTGATTTTTTTTCACAAGTTCATGTTTTTACCCCCTCTTTACACAGTTGTTGGTTATAAATTCATCATCTTCTTTTTGTTTTTGTATTTCTATTCGTCATATCTCCCTTACGTTTTTTTTTAAATAATAAATTTGCATGTATACAGTGCAAATTGCACCAAGAATTTGGTGGAGATATTCTTGAGGATTGCACATTCGAAATCCTCCATCAAATTATCTAAATTATTATTCAATAAGCCAACAAAACACACACACTAGCCAATTAGAATAAACCAAACAAGAAAACTTAATTAATGCATACATACACATACATATGGGTAGAAAATTGCGTTCGTAAGCTGTCTTTTCCTCTTCTTATTCTTCTATTTATATATGTGTATGAAGCTTCATAAATGATGAAGAACAAAGCCATTTAAACCAAACAAACAAACCCATTAGAAACACCTATAACAACAACAACAAGAAGCTCTAAACTTCGTTCCAAACAAACCAATACATAAGCAACAAATTCAAATCCAAGAACAACTTCCATTAAAACTTAACTTCAATTTTGGAAAAGAAGAGTAAGGCAAGTTGAATTCGTTTTTGGATGAAATAATTGATAAACATTGTTCTAAACAATGTTTCTTATTATCCTAGTTCGAAACTAGTGTTGGAAAAGGAATTAGAATGCCCAAACATAGATCAACAAGGTAAATCTAACGTTGAAACTTTATTTATGTATAATGATATGTAGAAGTTAGGAAATCATAGAGTATGATGATTATAAGATGTTATATGTATTGATATATCACGTATGATACATGTAAAGTATGGAAAAACACTTGGAAAGAATTTAAACATAAGTATAATATATAATTGAATTAAGAAAAATAAGTTCGAAACAGAGGAAAAATAAGGAAGACGATGAACAGTGCAAACATCATCCCTACACCGGCAGCTTATACCCCAAACGCCGACGGCTTATAGGGATAGGCCGGCGCGTAGAAGCGGCGTAGTCTAGAACAGAGGTTACGTAAATTTTGAAATAAGAAATTCTTATACAAACACTAGCCTTTGGAATTCAAAGCCGACGACGTTCGTTGAATGCTGGCAGCCTTTGAGCTAGCATTTGCTAATGTTTGTATAGAATAAAAATTTACATGAACACTGGCATTCGGGAATCAACGTCGGCGGCCTTTGTTGCTAGCGTAGATGCAAAATTTCCCAGATCAAGTTTGTTCATCCGAATCAGTAAATATATACATTATATTATATTATATATTTAAATATACATATATGAACATATATATATGCAATAAAAAAGAATAGTATATAAATAAGAAATAAATACAATACTCGAAAAGGGAATGATAAAATGTGATAAATGTAATTTAGCAACTTCTAAAATTATTGGAAAATATCACTTACAATATTATTGCTAATATTAAATATATTGTACAAATAAAAATGAATTATAAATATTCTAAATAATTATCTAGGATAGATATATAAGAATGGAAAATTTAATAAGTTAAAATTTATGAGCAATGTGATTTCCAAAAATAACGAAATAATTACATAAAATAGAATAAGAGGAACACAATAAAATTAAAAGATAGAAAATAAATATTAGTTTCTATAAATTAAATAACAGTCTAAAAGTGATAATAACAAGTAATAATGAAAATATAAGTTTATTGTGAATAAATTCTATGACTACTCAATAAAAATATTTAGTACCCAATAAGATCAAGAAAACAAGATAAAAAAATAATTAGAAATAGATATTTGTTGCTATAATCGGTTAAGCTAAGGAAGATATAAAATGATAATAACAAATCGTAATAAATTACTAATTCACTAAGTACGAACCTCGTAATTATCTGATAAAATAATATATATAAAATATGCTAAGATCAAGAAAAGAAAAATGAAAATAAATAAATAAGTAGAAAATATTCTTTACTATAAAAATGACCAATACACGTAATAAAAATTAAATTAAATATTAAGATAGAACACGTAGACAATCATAGAAGTTCAATTATGTTATTTACATTATGTTAATAAGTATTTTGTCTTAATAAGTGACAATGAATCGTAAATAAAATAAATAGAGCTAATATAGAATTATTCTACTAAGTAAAATCATATTAAGTTGATTACGCTAATTAAAGTAAAAATAATAATTGAATTAGGAGATTAGTTTCAATCAATTCGACTTAGATTAATACACTAGGTAAAACCATAAAAAGAAAGGAGTACGTAATTTCTAAAATATGTTCAAATTAGAATTATTGTAACTTATAGTATAAGTTACACCATAATTAATATGGTGAATATGTTGTTTCAAATATCTTATTTTCGGAACTAAAAAGAATAGATTAGTTGAATAATAATACTTTTTATTTCATTTTCATAGGAAAATAGATCAATTCTTGAATTTCCAGTAGATTATACAATAATTTAGCGAGGACCACAGGTGAGGGAATTCTGATGATCTACTATTTGCTTGTGATTGCTACTGCTTATTGTTATGTTGATTTTATTGCTTGTATGTGGAATGACTAATTGGTGTGAGTGCTATCATCTGCATGATCACCTGAATAAATGGACAAAGATATTAATTCGACTAAACTAATTGGATATACTCACCGCATGTGCTTGATCCCCTTGTAATAAATGTTTCGAATTTGAAACCAAAAGTATTTTGAAATATATTTTTAAAGAAATTTGACTTGGAATATTCCAAGTTGCTTTTATATCCTTTGAAAATGACGAATCTATACTAAAAGAGTTTATGAGATAAACATGGAACATTTTTAAGTATTGTTGTGACAGTAGATATTGCATAAGTCGGGGTCCACTGGTCACGTGGTGATACATGTTACCTGAGTTGGGGTCTATCTGCCGGATTCACCTTTAGTAGGTGATGGTCAGTATTGGCAATAGATGTTACCTAAGTCAGGGTCTACTTGCCTGATTCACCATAAATTGGTGATGGTTAGTGAAAATCACCATTAAATTGGCATTATATATACTTAAATATTAACCAGCGTATATCACAAGAACACGTTGAGGAATATTTTCTATTACCAATGGCGTTTAAGCATTGGGTAAGTCTGGATAGACACTACCACTAGATAGCCTTGTGCGAGTAAGGCAAGGTATCCCATGCGGGTAACCATGGGAGACAACTGAAATATAGAAAGGTAAATCTACATCATCTATGGATCCGGACTCCCATAGATGTGTTGCTTGCATTCATCACGTATGCATTCATATTGTGTGTAGATAGATTTACATGAATACATAATTAATGTATCATAACTTGTGTGACCAGTAGTAGTGAAGGATGAACTCACTAAGCCTGTGGTTTGCTCACTTCCTAATAGTTTCTGTGCAGGTATAATACTAATTGAGATTGAGATAGGGATGTGTAAAGAGTACTTCTCCATCAATCTATAGTAAAGTTAGATATATAAGTGGCACTGAACTTAGAATGTAAAATTTATAATTTATATGAACAAATGAGACTTTATATTTTGTAAGTTAGAACTCAATTTCATTATTTGGTAGGGGATACCGATTCTTTGCTATATTGGAAGAAATTGGAAAATCGGATTCCATAGTTGAAATCCAATAATATAATATATCAATTATATAATAGACATTGATAAATAGAGTCTTGTACACTTTGACTTACAAGACGGCTCTCATATTATGGGTGCACATGTGGTATGATAGCTTTAGATTAATCCTACTAGGCCCTCTTTTGAGGCGTCACAAGCTAAATCTGTGCTGGTAGACATTGCTCCTACAAATACTGAAGCAGCCACTCCAGTGCTTAAGTCAGTCTGTGGGTAAAAGTAGGGTTTATGCAAACAGAATTTTAAATAACTTGCTTTTTTGTGTGTACTCTATGTTTTTTTTTTCTCTTTCTTGTCCCCTTACTTGGGTATTTATAGGGTTTTAAGATCATACCAGAACAACTAGTATAAGGTTTGGTACTAGACATAGAGATGATACCCGAGCTGGTGAGCCTAACTTCATGCAATGTGGTCGAGCTGTTGATGTGCCCCTCGGCCACAAGATGTGAGTAGGACGTATATTATAGCCGAGAGAGATGAGAACACGAGGATAAGGACTAGGGGTCGGGCTAGGTTGAGGTTGAGTTGGTAGACCCAGCGACCTAATGAGCTCATAGAGCCATTCAGGTGTGAGGACTTGAGAATGAGTCCTGTATCACCGTGTACAACTGAGGTGTTATACTCTTTAATGACTCTAGGTCAGGATGGATCGAGCTTTTCTCCTTGGGCTTTTAAGGGCAATGAGGGTTTCTGGGCTCAGGAGACTGAGTGGGCCTAAGGTTATATTTTACTGTCAACAAGGTGTATCAATTAAGTCACTGTATTCTAGGTGTATTATAGCTATTGATTTGTTTCCTTTTTAAGATTTTCTCTTGTAATGTATATATTTGTACCTTTCTCTTACAAAATTAATAGAGTGAAAAATAAAATATTCTTTCATATATTTCAAGTGTATAAAAGACATACAACTCTAAATCCATTAAGTACTTTTACAAATGATGGTATTGATGAACAATATAATATAAGGTCGTAGAAATCAAGTAAGGATCAATTAAGTACGTGGGAAGATAGTAGCAATAGGAGCATAGACGTTTGTGTGCATCAAAGACCTAGTGGGGTGACTAAGGTTCAAAGTTATCATGTAAAGTCGGCCAAAAGGGTTGACCCAAGGAGGACCAGCTAAACTGCTGACAATTGACCAACCAAGGGCGACTGGCTTGAGTTATCGAGCATGTAGGTAACATGGCTATGTGTTCATAATATTGGTTGCTGCTGCAGTAGTGATTTTTTTTTTTAATATCATTTTCTATGTTCTTTTTTATTTATTATAGAAATTGAATTTTATTTTTTAATTTATTTCTTATTATTTTAATTATTTTCCACATGTGTTCTAAGTCATTGTTAGGGGTGAAATTGAGTTTTGAATATTATCTCTTTTTGCATTGTCAAGTTTCTATTAATGAGTTTATTAGATACTGAGTGAGTTTGATTTCCCTTAATTCAATGTGAGTTCTTATTGATTTTGTGAAGTTTGCAGTAATTGATTGAATGTTCAATTCTTTGGACAACCATAAATGATTTAACACATTCATTTTTAATACCAGTAGGTTTTATCAATTATTGATCATGTTCATATCCTTGCTTAAATTTTATTACATAAAACCTATAAAAATGTAAAAGAACTAAAATCTTAATTAATTTGGTGATCTCATCTAGGCACGCATCATTGTGTTAAGTTAAAAGTTCTATATTTTGTTATATTTAATAATATTAATAAGAATTTTTATAGGTGTGTGCACATGATAAGTAGATGTTATACTTCCATCCTCTCCTATAAGAACATCATTGTAGACACCCCATTTTTTTCCATTTAAGGCTTCAATTTATAGTAACAAATTAATATTATATTAAGCCCACAAATTACAAAAAACAAAATTTTTTAAAAAAAAGAAGGAAAACAAAGAAGAAAAAGAAATCATTACAAATATATTAAAAAAAGAAGAAAAGAAAGAAAAAATAATAATATATTTTTAAAAATATTTGTGGGCTTGATATAATACTAATTTTTATTATAAATTTATTTTTTGACCAATTAAATGATTTATTTAATTAAAGTTTATTTAATTGGGCCCATTTTTAAAGCCTTAAATATAATTTTTGTGCAAACCAAAATAAGACACAGGCTAACAGCTTGTATGGATAAGTTATTGGCATGCATAAAGGAGACCTGGGTTCGATTCTGTGAGATGGCAAATTATCATTTTTTCTCCTTATTTTTCCACACGCCCTCACTGGCCAGATGAGGTAAGCGTACATGTCAGCGAGCTATTACAAGAAGTAAGCACATGTGCGAGTGGGTAGGTGAGTGATAGGCCAAAGTGTCCAGATACATTGTATCATGGTAGGTAAGCGGTATGCCAAAGTATCCAGATATATTGTATTATGGTAGGTGAGCGATAGGCTAAAGCGTCTAGATACATTGTATCGTGGTAGGCCAGAGCATCCGGATACATTTTATCATGGTAGGTGAGCGATAGGTCAAAGCGTCCAGATATATTGTATCGTAGTAGGTGAGCGGTAGGTGAGCATGCTAATGCCTATAAATATCGACATACCACAACACGCAACAGAACACAGAAGGAAAACACAAAAACAGAAGAAAAAAAAAACAAGAAAGAGTTCGAATCTAAATTAAAGGCAGCTCAAAGACGTCGGCACCTACTCCGGCGACTAGCTCTAGCGACCACTAGTCAACCCGACTCCGGCAACTCCGACCCTCTCCAAGTAAGATTATTATTATTATTATTATTATTATTATTATTATTATTATTATTATTATTATTGTAGTCATTATATATTTATATGTATGTATAGAATGCGATGTTTTTTTATTTTTATTATTGTTATGGTTATTATTATTATAATTATTATCATTATAAGTTAAAAAATGAGAAAATAAAAAATATAGATATAGCATGTGTATGAGTGTGTGTATATATATATATGAATAGGATATATGTATTAATACTTATAAATACATAAAAATGTAAAAAAAATGCATAACTAGACAAAAAATTAAAAAAAAAATTCCTTTAAGACTTAAAAAAAATCTATTTTTTAAAATAAGAAAAATGGATTTGGTAGTTCATAGGTTCTCATATAAAAATCCATTTTAAGGAAAACTTAAAATTTAATAAATTTAAAGCTAAAAATATTTTAAATCTAAAACCAATCAACCCACTAAAGTTTTTTTAAAAGAACTACTAACGTCTGATCCCAATTAACGGGTATGTAGGTACCTTCGGAGAGACATAAAATCTAAAAAAAAAATATTTTTTATTCCATCATATTATCTTGTAAATTATTGTAAATATTAAACGGTATTATCATCAATTTGTATATAAAGTTGTCAATTTAGGAAATCATGAAATTTGATTTATTTTTTTAGCATTAAAATGATAAATTTTAAATTATGAATTTTAAGTAGTAACCATATGGTTTTAATAGGATAGCCTCCTGAATCCATAATTTCTGGTTTGTAAAGTTTGGTTTTAAATTAAAATTTTCGCAGACTAGTAGCTAAGCTAGGATTAACCAACCCATTAATCATAACTTATAATTTTTCCCGATTCCAATCGGGTGGCGACTCCAAAACGTTTTCAAAAAAATTAAATTTCTTTTAATTCCTAGTCGAGGGTCTGTATTAAATGGGTTCGGGTTTAATACGGATCAGATTAAAAGAAATTAAACCCGAAATGAAAAATCCAAGCTCAACAACTTGGCAACTCCACTGGGGACACTTATTTTTTTAAGAGGGCTAGCCATTTGAAATTTTGAATTTAAAATTTATCCTTTATATGCTCATCCTTGTATATTATTCATATAGTTATTAATTTGTAAATAGTTGTACTAATGTTTTTCCTTTAAGTGATGTAGAATAAAAAACAAAAAGGAAAACTTTTGTAAATAATAGAGGCATATTTTTTTTTAGAATTCATATTTATTTGTGCTAGATACAGTCAAAACTAGGCCGTCTTCGAACCTTAGGCAAGGAGGTCACTAGTAGGACCCGAGGGCTGTGGCTTTCCACCCTCTGGTTCATGAAATGACCTCCTGCTCTGGTTTAGTATTGATCCACGATATACTGGACCGGAGACCCTTCAAAACCCACCCAATTACATTCATGAATATGGGTTAGTGATTAAATAATAATGGGGCATATCTTAAGGAGTTACAATTTCAAATCCTTTTAAAATTCTCTCATTGAAAAGTATTTATCTCATTTTTTCCAAAACAAGGTTGTAACTGAAATGAAAATCTCATAATTGCCCCATTATTAATTAATTGGCAACCTCTAGATTTGCATCCATGTGAATTGCATGTAATATGTAATGTGAATAATTTATTGTACTTTGTAAATAATAGCTTGTTGGTTTTATTATAGTCATTTGTATATAGTTCAAAAAATAAAAAAAGTAATAAAATACTTGTAAATTGTCCCGAATAAAAAAGATAAAAAAAATTTTTACTCATGTAAAATAGTGTGCATCATTGTAATATAAAAAAAACTGTAATTATCATTAATCTTTTTTCCATTTTTTTTGTAGATGAATAAATTTTCAAAAAAAAAAAAAAAACTAAACTTGTAAATTCTCCTTAGATTATATGGATCATAATAAAGTAAATACAAAATTTGTATATAAAAGTTGTTAAAAAGTGTATAATAGACTTGTAAATATCCGTAGATTGTACATAATTTGATCATCCATTAGATTAATTCTTCTTTTAGATAGTTATAGGTTCTTTTCAATTAGAATCTCTTTGTCATAGGTATTCCCCTCTTTTAAACTTAAGTTTATTATTTTGAAAATATCAATCTCCATTTGTGAATATTTAAAAAAAAAAGAAAAAAAAGTCATCATTACTCTTTACAATTTATTTTGGAAAAAAAATGCTAATTTATAAAATAGGCTTTGGTTTGAAAAATTTTTTTTTAAAAAAAAGGAATCATCTTTGTAAATAAATTTCCACTTTAGGTTGTAAACATTCATTATAAAATATAGTTTTCAAATACTTCTTTGTAAATGTCCATTATTCTTTCAGTGATTAATATTTAGTTATTTCTAGAATATAGTTTTCTAATAAATTAAAAAAAATTTAAAAAAAAGATTTTTTTTTTCAAAAAAAGAGAGAAAAAGAGAAATTTGCTATCAATTAAGGATCTTTTAAATTTTGAGACCAATGATCACTCACCTTAAGCTAAAGGTGAACTACCAATGAAAAGAGATCAGAAATAGGAGGCAATTAAAAGGACTTGATAAGTCACTAATTAGGAGCATTTGTTAGGCTTAATTTCTAAAATATAAATCCAATACAAAAAGGGTATTTAGTAAATTATCTTGAGACAATTGAAAAATAAATGATTGAAAACCAAGAATGATATCTCATTATCTTAAAAAAAAAAAAAGTCTAGAATGATAAGAGGCAAGACAAATCCTAAACACTAACCCTAAACACTTGAGAGTTGAGTGACATTAAAAGGAGGAAATAGTCTTATTCCTTGAAGGAGGTCCACCTTGAATTTGATACTTGGGTCAAAATGAAATTAGGCATTCATTTCAATATCCAAACACACTTATCCCTTGTCAACCCAGTTGAGCCTATTAAAGTAGTATTTAAAAAAGTAAGCCCTGTCAAGAACCACCTCACAATGGGGCAATTTGGAGGTTAGGGTCATTAATGAGGAGAAAAAAGGATTAACTAATGTATGTGCCTTAGTTATATCAATTCAAGAGCTATCATTTGATATAGATAATTCATGTTCTTTGAAAGAAGAAGAGGCTCTACTTCAATACCATACACAACCCATACATTTTGAGCCACAAGCCATTCAATGAAAGATGAAGAAAGCATGAACCGCCTTAGATTCATGTCCCAAAAAAAAAAAAACAAGAAGAAGAAGAAGAAGAAGAAAGGGAAGAAAAAGGGATTAGAAAGAAAACAAAAAAGAAGAAAGAAGGAAAATGTACAAGAATAAAGTAAAAAAAAAAAGAAAATAATCAAACAAGGTGATCATGCCTAAGGATTGGAGGCTCATGCTCAAAGCTCAAAAGCACGAAAACCACCAAAACCTATCAAAACTCAATGTCCAAGGTCTACAATATATTTATATCATGGACCCACCCATAATACTGCCCTATTAGAGCTTTTCAGATTATAGGACTTGATTTATTAATGCTCTTGAAACTAGGGATAAATGCATTATTAGTTTCCTTAACAGTTCTTGATTTGTAAACCCAGGAAGGATTGAAAATAAATTTCAAAATTACCTGCATATAGTATCCTTTTTGATTAAAGTTAAAAACCAAAAGCCTATATTACGATCCAGAAAAG
Source organism: Combretum micranthum (assembly GCA_024138025.1). Lineage (NCBI taxonomy): Eukaryota > Viridiplantae > Streptophyta > Magnoliopsida > Myrtales > Combretaceae > Combretum > Combretum micranthum. The sequence goes on along the minus strand of JAMXBD010001715.1, from coordinate 93,643 downwards.
ACCTAATAGATTGACCAATATGTATCACTTATAAGCCGGACCATAATTTTTGGAATCCAAGTCAAATGTGTGAAAATAAGCCTAAGAGAGTGTAAAGAAGTCTTATTTTACTAGACAATTCAAAATGAGATAACTAACCTTGGTATAAAAATCATCCATAGGGGCATGAAAATCATTTGCTCCAATTTGAAAGGTATCTGCCTCAAGTTTAAGAATTATTTGCCCCAAAGATGAAAAACAATGCCCCAATATTAAATCAAAGTCCTAAAAAGAAAAGTTTTGCTCCCGGTTTTTTAAGTTTTTCAATGAGAAACCTTAAGTGGTTTAATAGTCAAGCCTAAGGCTGAACTAAAATGAGTGATCAGTGGGGTAATACCGATACATGATTTATCGCAAAGGATTCTCACTTGTTGGCAATTTTTCTAAATACAAAAAAAAAAGAAACTTTTCAAAGGTTTTTAAAAAGGGAATATTCAGAAAAAAGAGAAATAAAGTAAAAAGAATTTTTCTAAAAAAAAAATTCTCTCAAACTTTTCCATAATTTTTTTTTGAAAAAAAAAAGGAGCTCGTTTAAGGAGCGCCTCTCCAAGTCAAGTGCCAGCTAAAAGAGCACGCCTGTACTGCATCTAACCAAATGCTAACTCCATGAGCGCATTTGAGACAAAACATCAGCCAGCTCAAGGAGTGCCTCTCCAGGTCAAGTGCCAACTCAAGGACCGCACCTGTATTGCATTTAAGCCAAATTCTAGCTCAATGAGCGCATTTGAGACAAAACTACGCCAGCTCAAGGAGCACTTCTCCAGGTTAAGTGCTAGCTCAAGGAGTGCACTTGTACCGCATCAAAGCTAAATGCCAGCACAAGAAGCACGTTTGAGACAAAAGATAGGCCAGCTCAAGCAGCACCTCTCCAGGTCAAGTGCCAGCTCAAGGAGCGCACTTGTACAACATCTAAGCCACATGCTAGCTCAAGGAGCGCGTTAGAGACAAAACATAGGCCAGCTCAAGAAGCGCCTCTCTAAATCAAATCATAGGCCAGCTCAATGAGCAACTACCCAAACCAAGTGCCATCTCAAGATGCCCGCATCTAAGCCAAATACCAGCTTAAGGAGCGCATCTGTATTAGATCACAAGCCAGCTCATGGAGCTCTCATCCCAAGTCGTTGAGAAAGCATGGTTAAAGGACTTTCATCATCCGATTATAATCTCTAGTGGATCAAATGTAGGAGCGCATTATCCGTCTTCAATTTGCCCTGAGCTTTCAAAATCCAAACATTGGTCTCTCTTTTTATCTTTGTGATGAAGTTTTACCAAACATCACCATACAGAGGGGCAGCTGTAGATACCTCATTTTTTCTCATTTAAGGCTTTAATTTATAGTAACAAAATTAATATTATATTAAGCCTGCAAAATACAAAAAAAAAAAGATCTAAAAAAAAAGAAGGAAAACAAAGAAGAAAAAGAAATCATTACAAATGTATTAAAAAAAAGAAGAAAAGAAAGAAAAAATAATAATATATTTTTAAAAATATTTGTGGGATTGATATAATACTAACTTTTATTAGAAATCTATTTTTAGACCCAATTAAATAACTTATTTAATTTAAGTTTATTTAATTAGACCCTTTTTTAAGCCTTAAATATAATTTTTGTGCAAACCAAAACAAAGCACAGGCCAACAGCTTGTATGGATAAGTTATTGGCATGCATAAAGGGGACCTAGGTTCGATTTTGTGATAAGGAAAATTATCATTTTTTCTCCTTATTTTTCCACACGCCCTCACTGGCCAAATGAGGTAAGCGCACATGTCAGCGAGCTATTAAAAGAAGTAAGCGCACGTGTCAGCGAGTGGGTAGGTGAGCGATAGGCCAAAGTGTCCAGATATACTGTATCATGATAGGTGAGCGATATGCGAAAGTGTCCAGAAACGTTGTATTGTGGCAGGTGAGCGATACGCTAAAGCGTCCAGATACATTGTATCGTAGTAGGCCAGAGCGTCCAGATACATTGTATTGTGGTAGGTGAGCTGTAGGTGAGCATGTTAATGCCTATAAATATCGACATACCACAACACACAACAGAACACAGAAGAAAAACACAAAAACAGAGAGGAAAAAAAAAACAAGAAAGAGTCTGAATCTAAGCTAGAGGCAGCTCGAAGACGTCGACAACCACCCTGACGACTAACTCCGATGGCCATTAGTCAACCCGACTTCAGCAGCTCCGACCCGATCCAACTAAGATGATGATTATTATTATTATTATTGTAGTCATTTTATATTTATATGTATATATAGAATGTGATTTATTATTATTATTATTATTATTATTATTATTATTATTATTATTATTATTATTATTTTAAAAAAAAGAGAAAATAACAAATATAGATATAATATGTGTATGATTATATAAATATATATACGTACAGGATATATGTATTAATACTTATAAATACACAAAAATGTAAAAAAAAAATGTATGACTAAACAAAAAATAAAAAATAAAATTCATTTAAGACTTAGAAAAATCTATTTTTTAAAATAAGAAAAAATGGATTTGGTAGTTCATAGGTTCTCATATAAAAATCCGTTTTAAGGAAAACTTAAAATTTAATAATATAAAGCTATAAGAGTTTTAAATTTAAAACCAATCAACTCACTAAAGTTTTTATAAAAGAACTACGTAACATCTGATCTCAATTAGCAAGTACGTATGCAACTTCGGGATGACATAAAATCTAATAAAAAATATTTTTTGTTCCATCATATTATCTTGTAAATTATTGTAAATATTAAACGGTATTATCATCAATTTGTATATAAAGTTATCGATTTAGGAAATCATGGAATTTGATTTATTTTTTGACCATTAAAAAGATAAATTTTAAATTATGAATTTAAGTGGTAACCGTATGGTTTTAATAAGATAACCCCCTGAATCTAGAATTTTTGGGGTTATAAAGTTTGGCTTTAAATCAAAATTTTCGCAGACTAGTAGCTAAGTTAGAATTAACCAACCCATTAATCCTAACTTATAATTTTTCCCAATTCCAATCGAGTGGCGACTCCAAAATGTTTTCAAAAAAATTAAATTTCTTTTAATTCCTAGTCGAGGGTCTGTATTAAATGGGTTCGAGTTTAATACAGACCGGATTAAAAGAAATTAAACTAGAAATGAAAAATCCAGGCTCGACAATCATTTAAAAATTTTGAACCTTAACCTTTAATATCTACTCTGAATTCACCAAATTACATAATATAGAACAAGTTTTAGCATCAGATGGAATACCTACTTACCCCTATTTTAAGTACAAAATTTTAAAATGAGTTCATGTCAGTTGGGATTTTGAAGTTCCAAATTCTACATGACGGAAAAATTGTGGAGCATTAAGCGGAGTAGAGCTTCTATGGTTTCTTAAAATTATAAGCTTAACCAAAAATTCAAACTTGACTCATACTCATTTAGAATAACAAATCTAAACAAGCCCAAATTTGGAGCTTAAATTTAAAACAAATTTTACTTTTCTTTTCTCTAAAGAATTTAACTTGAAATTTTATGATTTCAATTACAAATTCATTATAGAATTATGCAATATCCATGCACAATGAGTTTCAAGATATCACTCCTATTTATAAACACAATTAGGAAAATGATTGGAATCAATATATGAGTTGACAATCACTCGTTTGTTACATTCATGATTGTCAAAATTGTAATTTTACTATTCATTGAAATGTATAGAATAATAGAATCTTATAAAATCATGTAAAACCCGTAAAATAGTAAATGTGTAGAATTATATATCTAAATTCTTAATTCTACCAAAAGTTTGCACCTAAACAATATTTCATCTATTTTAATTAATATATATATATATATTATAAACTTATAAAATCGTATATGTGACTCACAATTTTGATAACTATTACGTTCAAAGTAGATATAGACACCATCCTCTCTACACCATAAATCATTTAATTTATCATATTTTATTTTGAACTCGAGTTGTAAGCAAAACTCGAATCGCTACATATTAAACACAAGTGAAGGAGTTTGTCTCCTTATTCATGTTAACCATATTTAGATTGCCCTTGTACCAAAACCTTATTTCTATGTAATAACAATTGTAATAATATACTAGCTCTAATGAACTCAAGCCACTATATCAAAAAGACTCCTCAATGATTAAAGTTCAATTATCTTATATTGAGAGATATTACATTCTCTCCTTGTCAATTTCATCATACATGTCTAGATTCACACCAAGTAGGAAGGACTCTAGAGATACTTTGCCCTGTATAGCACCAAATTCCCTTAATTTTGGCTAGTGGATATCTACCCGTAAGTTTGTAGCAGCTCAAAATTCTGCTCACTGAGGTATTTGGTTTTGTCCTTAGTGCCAACGCTTCCCTAAATATCATTAATATTAGATATGTTCTCCAAAGAGCACGCTTAATTTTAGAGTTCTTGTTAACTTCAAGTCATTATATAAAAATACACATCAATAATTAAAGTTCCTTTAGCTTATATTCAAGGGATATGACAACAATTTTAATAAAACCCTATTCTATTAGTGACACAAACGTGCAATTATTAAAAATATAATTTAGCTTGTTAGGTTCTCTTAAATATTAGTTTTGATGATAACAAAAAGATAAATGTTTTCTGACAAATTTACTTAGTGTGCAGTCATCAAGTTATGAATTTTAACCATAGTATGATTAGAAGTTCTATGGAAACGTTTTTCAAAGAAACAAAAAGAAACATTGAATTCATAGAATATTTAGAAAATTTTTCAAGAAGACAATAATACTCAAAAGATAACTCAGAAGGTAGATTTGACGTGTGTTAAAGAAGATAATAATGCTCAGAGAGTAGACCTGTTATAAGGATTAAATTTGATTTTACGAACAACAAGTTAAAGATCTAATTCTTTCATTAAATTGAAGATTTAGTTCCAAAGTTGAATACATTTGGGTAATACATTCAAATATGTTCCACAAAGTTGGTTCGAATATCAGGGATTCAAGTTTTCATCCCATCAAAGTTTTTGAAAATTTCAAGTTTTTGACAGCAAGTTCAAGTTTCTAAAATCAAAATCCATTTCAGTACTGTCAAGCAACTTTATGAGAAGTATCTTAGTAATATGTGTGTGATTTTAAAGCAAAGCATATCAGAAACTAGTTTGAACAAGTCTTTAACGATATTATCTACAGATTACGTCATCAACATGGATTTGATCAAATAAAGATATTGAATTCAAGATAAACTCCAAAGATTTTTTTATTTTTAACAGACGCATGAAATCATGAAACAAGCATCATCACAACAACCAATCTTATATTTTTCTATTTAAGTTGATCACGTCAACAGCATGATCACTAAATCAAGAAAAAGGCTTATCGCAAAATTTTTTAAACTACCATCCCATCTAGCCGTTGAAGACAAGAAGCTAAAACAACGCCAAACGTTCAAAAATTACACACATGAAAAAGAAGCTCTCTATCTCTTTCTGCGAATTCTTCATCTTTCATCAGTGCTAAACTTTGTTTATTAAATTTCATTTCTACACGAAAATCTTGAGAGGATTCTTAATTCTTTATTCCTCATTTGTTTTTGATAATTTGTGTGAGATTGATTACAAGTAGATTCTGAGTTCAGAGATAGCTAAGGTTTAACGTGAAATCTGACAGATTGAATTAAGATACTATAATCATTTTTTCAATTGGATATAGTAGAACATACCGGTGCGGAATATAGAATCCCCGACTTTAAGTTTGAAGAGAAGACTGACGCTCAAGATAGAACATCTGTAAATCATTTGCATAAACTTCTCTTTCCCTACTCTTTATTTTTGTGCATTTAATTACTTGTTGTGATTGCAAAGCAAATTCAAAACCATACTTTATTATAATTAATTGGGGGAAGTATTTAAAGTTTAGAAAAATCAAAGTTAAAGTTTTTGTTTTTAGAAACCAATTCACTCCTCTTGGTTACTTTTTGGGACCAACATAGCTTGGTTCGGAGAATAAATCTAATTAATTACGGCTATGATTACTCTAGAATGATCAACAAATTCAAATACATGCCAAATATATATTCATTTGGCAAATAGTGCTAAGATACTTGGAAGGTAGGAACACTAGAGTCTAGAGGTAAGTTTTTCCTTGCTTATTTTATTAAAAATTAAACAAATGTTTATTTTATAGGATCATTTATCATATATGAGTTTTAAAAAGGGAAAAAAATTGCAAGTTTATAGTTTCCATGGAATGCCCTCTTGACGCTCAAGGGCAAATGAGTGTGATAATAGTGGGCAAGGTACGTTGACAAAAAGCTTTACATGACAAATTTTTCCTAAAAGGCGACGTGCTGGAATTTGTCGTCATGAATATGATATGCCCACCAGCATAATTATTTTGTTTCCATCACGACACAGTAAAAATTCCACATCGTATTACTCTACTGTCACGACCTCAATAGTCATCAATCACGTGCTTCTCCCCGTAACAAAATTCTAATAAATCACTGAAAAAAAAAAAATATTTGTTGGGAATAAGATCCGTAGAGACAACGAAGCCTACAAAAAGTTAAAAACTTTATTTTTGGATTGATTATAATAATTCCTTTTTGACATAAAATAAGATGCGAAAAATCAAAGTACGAAGATATAAACATATCCCGTTTTATTTTTATTTTATTTAATTTTACATAAAAGAGAATCAATGAACTTTTTATTAATAAAATATTATTTTTGTAAATTATAGGAATATCCCTATAACCCTTAGAAAATTATAGATATACTAAATTTACAAAACTCAACACTTCTCTCTTAACAAAGCTTAAGATTTCCATTTTATACTTCTATTAAAAATTTGTCCACAATGTTTACATAAGTTAGATTAACACTCTTTGCTAATTAAACAAGAAGTACTAGAATCCATGTTCCCATCATATTTTTTAAAAGGACAGCAAATTTAATATCAAAGCTTTATATGAAAATTTATTTAATGCATAAATTCTAAAATAATAAATTTAATATTTAATCAAATTTTTCATGATTTTTTACTATTTAATTAACACTTCTTGATCTATAATCTGATATTGAAAATCTAGTCTATAAATATTATTAAAAGTATTAATTAAATTTTAGTAATGCATTATTTTTTTCAGTATCTGTTATAATCAAAGTAAGTTTTATCAAAAAAATTGTAAAAATAGCTAAAAAAATTTAAATTTAATATTAAATTAACCACTTTAAATATTACTATTAAACTAAATTTTTATTCGAAGCTCATTGACCATTGGGCAATTACACTTATAAAATAATTCTGTAAAAGAAACGACCGAGCTATTCCATTTTTTGTTATGGATTATATTTTTTCAACCAAATAATATATATAAATAAGATAAAGATAAATATCAAACACGTTTGCTTATGCAAATTTCTTTGTTTTTCATTTCCTTCTTTCTTTCCGCCCGGTGTCCAGTGCCCACCGTCTTCATTCTCCTCCTCCTGTCACAAACCCACAAAACCCAACAAATTTCAGAACACACACCCACGCCCGCACGCACGCAAAGGATATTATAATAACACAAGACAACTGCGAAAGCAAACACGACCACCAAACATCCAGCGATCCTAAAATCACCAAAAATGACTCTTTCTCTCTCTAACTCCCTCTTTCTCTCCCTCCTCGTGATCTCCCTCCTCCCTTCTCCATCCACCTCCGATACCCTAAACGCCTACGAAGCCCTAAAAACCTTCAACTTCCCAGCCGGTATCCTCCCTAAAGGCGTTCAATCCTACGAACTCGACACGCCTACCGGCCAGTTCCATGCCCATCTAGACGGCTCCTGCAGCTTCTCTCTAGAAGGTTCATACCAATTGAAGTACAAATCAATCGTCAGCGGCTACATATCAAAGAACAGGATCACCAATTTGAGTGGAGTTAGTGTTAAAGTCCTTTTCTTGTGGTTGAATATCGTGGAGGTTATTAGGGTTGATGATGAATTGGAGTTCTCGGTCGGTATCGCTTCGGCGAGTTTCGCAATTGATAATTTCTACGAGTCTCCACAGTGTGGCTGCGGTTTCGATTGTCCGAGTAAGATTAGGTTTAGGAGTAAGTCACCTTTTATTGATTTTTAGGAAAAAGGTTCTCCCCCCACTCCCTCCCCCCTCTCCTCTCAATTTAATGTTTTGAATGGGTTGGTGATGACAGATGGTTCTTTCTCTTTTCTTTTCTTGTTCTGATCATAGTTGGTTGGTTGTATTGGACGGTTGGAATCAACTGGGTATATATTATCTTATTGAATAAACGCATTGGAAATCCTTAAACTTTATGCCAAATCGGAATCGGTTTTTGCAATGATCTCTCAATTTAATTTTCCTAATATACTGTCTTTATGTTGCTGTCACTATGTAATTAATAGTTGAGTTGGTAACAAAGAATATGACGTTCTAATGATATTTTAAGAATCTATGCAATCTCAAGTGAAATTGAAGAAAAGAATCCGAAGCTTCTAATATTTGCGATTCTGTTCATAAAATAAGTTCAGTGTAGTTCTAGGATTTTGTGAGAGTTCGCAATTCTAATAGTGCTAATCAAGTCCTGAATATGTAATTTAATATGTCATATGAGTTTAGGATTTGTGGTAATGTTTATTTGTCGCCTTGTTTTGGTCAATGTGATTTTCGAAGGGTTGTTCTTGTTTTCTTGTTGGTGTGGAACTCATCTTGTAATTATTTACTCTCAGGAAAGTATTAGCTTGGATTTGATGTGATTTCTGATATGTGGATGCATTAAGAGTTGTCAAGACTTAAGTTTTCACTGTCTGCTCACTATTCTGCTGATTGATATTTATGGGTTTTTTGTGGACGGCTATAGCATCTGTGGAGAAAGTGTAGATTGGATTTTTTTGCTGGACTTGTTGCACTGTGTTGTTATTGAACGTATTTGAATCATAATTGAGATGCATTCCTGTTTGGATTGTTGGATTTTTATCTGTATTGGATTTATATCATATCAGTATCAATTCAGTATTGGTTTAGTCTAATCATTTATGAGTTTAACTGTTGGTTTTTCATCGGTATTATATTTATATCGGTTTAAAACGATGTCAAAACGATGATCCAAACAGGATTTGCATTTCAGCCCAAATTATTTGCATTCACATCTGAGATTCAGGTGACCCTTTTATCTATAATTACTCTAATCCATAAGAACGTCAGAGTAGTAATGAGGAGATTGATTACTATGTATTTCCTGCATCTAGAAAGCCTATTTACAGGGTATGTCCTGCATTCCACGTGGTTGAAAGATAGAAAAATCATGACACTGGTTTTTCAGTTGTAAACTGGCATAAATTAGCAAATGACCAATAAGTTAGCTGTTCTTTAGCTGTTCTTCTTTCAGGTATATTACCTTGGAATGGTAGTGACTGGTGGATTTACCATCCTTCTGCTTAAGAGATCTTTAATACTTAGGCATCAACCTTGGGCCCTTTAAGTCTTAACCTTTGTTCAAGTTGTTGTTGTTGTTGTTTTTATTTATTTATTTAATTTTTTTTTTTTTCCCTTCATGTTCTGAGAATTGCTTGATAGTCAAAGCACTTTAATAGTATCAGGTGCATGGTGCTTGTTTTATTTTGTTAGGGAATTGCCTTTAATTTATCAGAGAAGCTTTATATAAGCTTTTGTGTAGGTATGTTACTCTCTGCTTGAAACCATTCTAGTTTGTCTTAAACATAAGTGGGGTACGTTTGGTTGATTCTAGTCCTGACCTGATAAGGAAGGCCTAAGGGTGTCTTTTTTTTGTCACAATAGGAAAGTTAGCAGTGATGCTGGATAGGGATGCAACCGGAGCGGGTCGTTATAGGGTACTCGCCCGCCCGCCCCGCTAAAAACCCTATAGGGTCTGACCCTATAGGGTTTAGGGTCGGGTTTTGGGTTGTACTCATAACCCGTTGGGAAAATCCGACCCGATTTAATTAAAAAAATTAAAAATTTTGGTTTAAAGAATTTACTTATTTATTAGTTGAATGATGCTTTTCATATAATCATTTTGTTATTCATGTATTGAGTCACATGATAGGATATAAATTATATTTACAATTAATAATCACTGACCAATTATCCAGAGAAAATCGATTTCCATGTGCAACCTTTCCCACTTTTTCAAAATTCATTTATTTCCCATGCAACACAACAAAGTATAAAATTAATTTTCTAAAAAAAAAATAGATATTATATATATATGTAACGACAAATAAATCAAGAATATATAGATCGTTATGTAGTATCGTCATTTTATTATTATTATTATTATTTTGAGTTGAATGTATTATATATATATATATATATATATATATATAAGTCTTCTAATAATTTTAGGCAATGACATGTCTTGAGTTACTGACTTTACCTTATATATTCAGTTTTCACGTGTAATAATTTTTTACTTGCCTTTAACGTTTTCTAATTTTTTTAAAATAAAAATTAGGATCTTTATCAACTCCATTGAAATTTTTGCCCTCCTAAACATGCCTCACTACAATAATAATTTAATCAAATAATAAAATGATGCATTTAATTATGTAATAGATTAAACGGGTTGGGTTCGGGTTTCTAAGAAATCGGGTCGGGTTTGGGACAGAATGACCCGACCCGTTTACATCCCTAATGCTGGAGCTCAGTACAACAGAAACACTATGCACGTTCTTACCTTTTTGGTGGTCCTTTTGGAATCGCTTGATTCAGTGACCTTATGGGTTTTAAGTGCGCTATTATTCTCTACCGATGCAATTGCATTCTGTTTGTTTCATTGTCATTTTAGCATCATATTTTTGTTATTTTCAAACAGCTATTTGTCAAGAAATAGATACCGTTGAAAAATTGACAATTTTACTTATAAACAAACTAAACAGATTGATACAAATATGATACATATTAGTTATAAATGTAAATCAAATACAGATATGATACAGATAAATATCCAACAATCCAAATAGACCCTAAGTCAGTGCAACTGGAATATTGAACTCAGTTATCAAAGATGATTAGTCTTAACTGGGCGATTAGACCTTATTATGCCTGTCCTTGTACTAGTGTCTGCTTCATAGTTTCGGTTATTCTGGAAATGAAAGTTTGGTTATTCATGGGGTGCTATTCATTGGTACTATGTCTTTATGCTTTTTCGCATATTTCTTCCTTGCAGCTCTGCTAGTGCTACAACATCACAGATAACTGCATGCTTCGTTGCTCAAATTCCCTGTATCTTTTCACCTTGTGTCTAAGTAATGATAAATCCAGTCTTAATGTTCTTCACATGTTGACATATTCACCCTAGTTGATTCTGGTTTTGGCTGTGAAAAATAGTAATAGAGTGATCACCTTTTAGTTTTGTTTCTTTACATTTGATGGTTTGGATTATCGTTGGAATGCGAATGCACTGCTAAGATATTGGCTGCATTGATCCTTTGCATGAGTTGAGTTGCATCAATGGCAGGCTGTAGTATGATTATTGATGATCATAATGTTAGCATTAATGATTAATATATTCTATAAAATACATGTGATTTTTATATGCAACATTAATGGCAACTCTAGCCATCTTTATCTTGGGTTCTTTGCCTGAAACCTTGTACTAAGAATCTCATCATAAAAGTTTTTAATCGATAAAGTGGGTATAAAAACATTTATACCAAAAATAAGAATTTCATGGATAAAACATAGGAGTTTTAGGAAAGAGAGCTCCTTAAATTGCCTACATAGGAACTAAGGACTTAAGATTTAAGAAAAAGCTAGTAACAACTTAAAGACTTAAGATCTTAAAAAAAAAAAAAAAAAAAAGCTAGTAATACTTACAATAAATAGATGGTGCATTATTCTTAGTGTGATTTCAATTAGTACATTGTTCTTGATGCAATTAACATTGTTCTTTTCATATGGATATGGATGTGAATAGGTACATTCTTATGGAACACACAATTTGATTAAACGTCTCTATCTAATATTTGTACTATAAGATACTTTCTTTGATGGGTTTTGGGTAATTATTAAATTTCTATAGGCTTTTGAGACAAATTTGATACCTAGTAGAAACCCAATAAGTCATAAGTATTATTTGTTGCTGTAGAGGGTTAGATTAATTATATTAAAATATTTGGATTTAATTTTTTAGTCTAGGTGCTAGGGCCTAAGAAGTTTCATTCATGCTTTGGATTGACTTAAAAGAGAATTTTACATAGTAGGCTTGAAGTAAGGATTGTTGAATTAGTCTATATGTTCTCAATTTTTCTTAGACAAACTCATATGCTTGAAGAAGCTCTTAGTGGGTTTAAAATGAGCCTATAGAAGGATCCATTCAATCACTACACTCCAGACAATGCAATGTGCGTCGTTAGTGTCTAAACTTTATAAATACCTCAAGGCTTCTCCTCATCAATAGAAGTCAAAGATTCAAAAGAACGCAATTATGTTGTTAGATTGTAATCCTAAAAGATCAAACGAGGCTTGGAACACGAAATGCGTTGTCTCTTTTCAAGAACTACGTGGTTGATGATATGTAGTTCATTCACACATTCATTCAAACTCTCTGAGATTATAATACCTCCTTCCTACCCTTTCTTTTTAAATCATCTTTACATGTCATTATCATGTCACTCCTCTAAAGTTACATGTAGCATAAGTCAAACATTGTACATGTGTTACCACTACAATAAGAACTTTCGGCAACTCCACTAGGGGATCGTGGGAATTAACAATAGTTAAGTTATGTAAAAAGGTATTAACGATTGAGAGTAAGTTTATTTAAGGTATCAATGTTTTTTATAGTTAAAAAGATGAATCAATATTTGAAGATAAATTCATTTAAGGTATCAACATTTCAAGTAGTTAAAAAAAAGTATAAACGTTTTGCAAAATGAGTCAAATAAGGTATTAGTAATTAACTATTGATAAAAATTAAGGAAACTTGATTGAAAATTAATCTAAACGTTAATACTTTAAATGAACATTGGAGAACGATGATATATCATTTGATTCACTATGTGAAACGTTGATTCTCTTTTTAACTATTTGAAACATTCATACTTTAAATGAATTTATCTTTAAACGTTGATATTATCTAGCATAATTTATCCATTAACAAATTAACTATGGTACCTCTAAGAAGAGGACCAACTAATCCTAATGATGACACAAACCAAGAATTGATGCTAATATGGGTGCTGCTAGACAAACCATGCCACTACTCGAAGGCGATAAACCAATTGATAAGATAAAGCAAGATGGCTTGCTTGATTGTATGTAAATCATGTGTGAGGTATAATAGAATATTTGGATCATAAGGAGTTCATGGCTATGTTAGCTCATTATATGCTTGGCATGGTTGCTTTTCCTACCACATAATAAGGAATACCTTTATCAAACTCTAAGCATTAATGCACCTAAACAACTCAATTATAAAATCCTCCTGCTACTAATGCAAATGCGACCTATGAGAATGACAAGCAAGTTTGTATACCAGAACCTACATTGACATAACACTTGAACCAGAAGCAAGGAGCACATGAGTCCAACCTAGAGGCTCTTCATTCCCTTTCACCATTCCTCATGTTATAGGAGATAAATCTGAATATCAACCTAATCTTACCTCTATCATCCTAGTAGAAGCTATAGTGTCTACTCTTAGGGCTCTTTCATCACCAAGAAAACCTTGATGTCTATTTGAAAGATTTAAGAAAATCAATCGTTGGAGTGTTGAACCTTAAATTCCTATACAATCAATGTATTGTTGCTAAATGGTATTGCATGGACTACATAAATCTTAATTTCATGTGTTTTAATAACAAAAAAGGAAGTGCTTACTGAAGTTTAGTAAGACCTTAGAGGCATACGGGTTGGATGATGATATGAAATTAAATGAATTTTCTAAGTCCCTCACTAAAAAGTCATACATTTGGTATTAATCAACATTCCTCTAAGATTAATAGATTCATGGGAAAAAAATGTGCAAAATATTCCTCAAGAAATTCTAATTTGCTTAAGGGGTCACTTTGACTAATGTAAGATGTATTCTATAATAGCTTAAAGAGAACCTAATAAACTACATTGAGTACTTTAAAGAGCACTCTTTAGAAATCTTGAACATGTGCAATAAAAATGAGTTAGTGAAGATTTGTATTCAAGAAATGTTAATCTTGTTTTGAGAGTCTTTCCCTAATCTCGTTTGTTGTTTTAGTCGAAAATGCATGAAGAACTAACTTTGTCACATGACAAAGAGTGAAAAATGGAAGATAAAACAAACGGGCTTAATCTATGAACTCTACCCAAGGCGATAACTCCAAGAGAAGGAGAAAGCCAAGAGATGGGGGCCTGGAAATCCTGCATCATCATTGTCATCTCATGCTTAATAGGTAAAGTATGTGTAATTCTTGACTAATAGTGATGAGATGAGAACATCGAGCTCCCAATACTTGAATTCCTATCCACTACTAAAGAAACAATAACCTTCAATTTTGCTAGTTTTATAAAATAATGGGTCATTCCATCAAGGATTGTTAGACTTTACAATATATATATTTAAGGAAAGAGTATATCATTTGAAAAGTTAGCATCACAAAGCACATGCTATCTAATAATGGGATCATTGTCATCAACTCACATGTGCAACATCTACTAGCTTTCTAACACATCAATCATATCAAGCCCATGTTATACCAAACCGAAAGAAATGCCCAAGCACAAGCCACAAACAAAAGCTTATTGAAAGTGCTAAGTTGTGTAATGCATAAAAATCTTAAGGAGTGACATGAAAATTACTACTGGTACTTTAGGCTTATAGAATTTCTAAATGAGGGTCAACACAAGCAACACATTTCTTCTTAGTCTAGAGGACCAAAGCAACAACGCCAATAGAAGTTTTAATTTTATTCACATGTTTGGCTATCAACATTGAATCAGAACTAGATACTTCACAAATTTTGGAGTTAAAATCATTGGATGAGCAATGCGATGCCATTAAATGCAACCTCACTAATTATCAGCAAAATCTAAGCATTGCCTTTGTTCAAAGAATGAACCTTCTGGAAAGGAGATTTTGTCATCCACATCAGGTCATGTACATTGAGGAATTCCAACACCAAAGTTTATGGTAAAATTTGATGGGTTATTTGTTAGTGATGAAGTTCATGAAAGTCGCTATTGTAATTTCGAAACCTAAAAATGGGTGCTATCGCTACTATTGTGATCTTTCAATATGTTAAGAAGTTTCATTTGTAAGGGGTGATGTACTTGTCATCACATCACTGAAATAAATAGCTCAAGTCATCTGAGCTAAATGTTTTCACATGTTGTGGCTATCAATATTTCATTTACTTTTATGTTTCCATAAAGTTTATAAAGGGTCAAATGCAAAAATACCCCTTGGAAGTTTAAGAGTAGGGCGGATTAACTCCCCGAACTTAAAAAATGTGGTTTTTGACCCTCATAGTTATAAACAATTTGCAAATAAAGTTATTTTGTACTTTTTAGTCCAAAAAATATAAAAATTGTACTATTTTAGGGTACTTTTGTATGGAATTTGTACCTGAAGACTAGGAGAGAAAAAAAGGACAAGATGTCCTTATTTGCAAATTGTTATAGTTATGAGGGTCAAAAACTATATTTTAAGTTCAGAGGGTCAATCCACCCTGCCCTTAAAGTTTAAGGGATATGTTTGCATTTTCTCCTAGCAATTCATCATCTTAGCCCACATTTTAAACATTATATATGAATATAACATGTATATTGAGCATCCCTTTTACTTTTTAGAAACTTATCTTCTAAGCATATGATGGTAATTGGGCTTGTAAATTGTTAACTAGTAAGGGAATTGTCTCACATGTGCATGACATTAAAAACCTTCAATCCAACAAAAAAAAAAAAAAAGTGTCTTTATATGATTATGCACATGCACGATAAATTGTTAATTAGTGGGTAATACTTCCTTAGCAGATCATAATATCTTTTTAAAAGGGTAATGTATACCATTATAATCGCTTCCACGAAACTAAATACTCTATAAAGGTTCACTTCATTAGAGCATTCCTCTAATGCACAAGATCCTGCTAAAGATCTAGCTGCCTTGCAAGCCTAATCTTGCTCCCCATGAAAGCTCATTGTTGTCGCGACTAAGTGAATATAGTAACTTTAAGTGTGTAACAAACTAAAAGTTAAACAAAAGTTTTTCCTTAATTCAAATCTTAAAATCTACATATAATATACCAAGGAGGAAAAAAAAACAAAGGAAACATTAAGAAATATCAAATATCAAATGTTGATGAAAGGAATATCAAACATCAACTCAAAGAGTAATGTCTAACTTTATAATTGTAGAACTGTCTTCATCACCAAGACATCTCCTTATCTTGAATTTAACCTCCTCAAGTTCAGTTCTTCATAGTTATGCGATAATGCAATATTTTTTTAGCCTTATAGACAGTATGCTTCAAGCTCCTAATTCAAAAGTTAAGACTATAGGCCCCCGTATATCCTTCAATTAACAACTCAAGCTCTTCAGCTAATAATGAAGCCCAAGGTCTGTTGAGAAGCTCAATGCCTTGCCTTAATAATGTTTTATGACATTAGCAATGTCCATAGCCAGAACAAAACATCTTGCCCAAAATTTCCCCTCTATAGAATACAACCATTTTAGTGATTTCACAGGATGGAAAAGCACATTACACTCGTGAAAGGGAGCAATCTCGGTGTCTGCTCTTGTGCCAAAAGCTGCTATCTTGCCTCATGATGACATGCTAACAACTAGGGAATTGAGGGACACCAAAAAAGGATGTAGGCTTAGAAAAAAAGTGACAAGGAGAAGAATCTGATCAAATGAATTGAGACACTTGGGAACATAATGGATGCAATGTTGGCTTCACCACAATAAGTAGTATCAACATATATTGTTCTCACCCTCCTTAGGATGTACGGATCAAATTCACCTTCATCCATCTAACAAGGTTCCGTCTTACAGCACTTGGCAACTATCAGATATATTTCCTCAATTGCTAAGAACCTTTCCTACTATTATCAACATTATTAGGTGCCTTTTTCGTAATCTAATCGGTCCACATCTTTGTCTTCCTTGTTTAATATTACTATTGGGACATGATGCCTCCTGAGATGAAGTTGCTTATGATTGCCATAGGGGTGGGAAAATGATGCATGATGGTTGAACGGTTTCTAAGAGGACTAATACTTTGTGAAAGTACTGTTAGTCGAGACATGAGTTGTATCATCCTTGATACCTTTTGAGGTGTCGTCAACTAGAGTGTGAGTACTTACTTTAGGTTTTTTTTTTTTTTTTTTTTTTTCAGCTTTGTTAGCTGGTATACGAGTTGAACTAATATCTATAATCTAGAAGAAGAAGAAGAAAGAGAGAGAGAGAAAAGCAACAGGTGGTGAGACGTAAAAGAGAAGCTGCATAAGTATAGTACCACATGAATGAAAACACTTGTAGCTTCATTAGCATTTAAACAAGAAGACAACAAACGGTTTGAATTTAGCTTAACATGTAAATCATAAACTGCCTTTAGCTTAGGGATGCAACCGAATGGGTTATTATAGGGTACCCAACCAGCTAAATACCCGATAGATTTTGAGAACTTTTTTATGATCATGTAGAGTATAAGGTTGGGTTAAGTCATAGGGTATGACTCAACGAAAGACTCAGCTCAGCAAAATATAATAAATTCAAAGTAAAATAATCAAATCAATATTCAATTCAAACTCAAGAAAAAGTACTTGGTTTAAAAAAGTAATTAAAATTATGTTTGAAAATTTTAATTCCACTCTTAAAAGGTTTTAAAAAGAAAATTATATTTCGCTTTATATCTTCCTTTTATATAATTTAATGTAGGGTAAATTATAAAAACAAGCCCATGTTTTCAGTGTTATGCAAAGAGGGGGCCTAAGTTGTGTTTTCTAACAAAGTAATGACCTATACTTGCAAATTAAGTGTTAATATTAATTAGGATAAACGTGCCATAATCTTATTTTCTCAAACTAATTAACTTAATAAAAGAATAATGTTATAAATAAATAGTAGAAAAAATTTAAAAAAAAACAAAGAAAAGAAAATCTTCACATGAAAATCTAAAAATAAAAAAGAAGCTATGAAAATCGACAATTCATGAGCAAGACAAGACAAAAGGCAAAAACTTCAAATATTCCTTGAACCACCACAAAATGGTTGGATGACATGGCAATGCTGGTATGGAGTTTTCAAGTGGGAATATCACAATGGAGTTAGTAGCTCACACCAAGGTTGTGTGGTTGTTGGGTGGTCAATGAACTCCAAGAAGGTTGATTTTGGTATTCTTAGATCTAAGCATTTTCGAATAAATGAAATGGTAAGATTGATCTTTTATGAATATCTAACAGTGAGGGTAGATGCTCCGAAGTAAACCACATGATAAACCATGCATCATAAACATCTAGGCTTTTGCAATTGTCCACTAGTGTCTCAAGACAACTGATTTAGAAGAGTAAACTTTGCAACAATCTTCATAGTCAGTTATCATCTTCACATAAGTTTAGAATGTAAACTGGTCATTGTCATTAATGACATTCAATGAAAGTTTCACAAACCACCTCTTTAGCATTGTCATTACTCAAGGATCATTTGATTGAGAATTGCATCGAGTGTTGGGTGAAAAATGTATGCTGGGATGTGCTTATGAATGAAGAGTTGTAAAAACATCAAACCTACATGTGAATATATGACATAACACCCTTTTGAGTGGGTTTCTTACTAATACAGATCCAATCTCAAATGAAAGGAAGTCAATAAAAAGGCGCTAAAGTAAAGTGCTAACTCTTTGATATACGGATGACCAACAAGAACAGCTATGAGTTCGCCCCTTCTACCAACCTAACAAGAAAAAGGAATGCGACATGGATGAATCTAGGGGGGGCCAGCCCCCCACAAGATTTTTTTAACTGGAGATAATTTAAATATTAGATACAATCTATAAACATTGTGAGCAATAGCATGGTGAATAAGGAGTTCATATTCCGCATTGCAAATCCTTGGATCGAATAATAGTGGCTTTAATTTTTTTTTGTTACGTATCAAATCATAGCACTGATTTCTTTATATTGTTTTTGGTTCTTATAAAAGTTGGTCCAAATTTTGAAGTTTATTTATTTAATTATTGATATATTAGAAAATGAAAGGAAATGCCATTTAAGTAATTGTTCTTATTATATATCAAATCTAAGAGAGATAAAAAGCATCTACTCCTAGAAATTTTATGGTTTTTTTTCCCTTTTTTGTGTTGGATTAGTTAGAGTTTGGAAGGTCATGTTGTTAAAATAATATAAGTTTTCAAACATTTATAATGAAATATCTACTAAATTAAAAGATAATTTTTTTTCAAGCACTTTGTTAAGTGAAATTTCTTTTTGTCTGTATTCTAATAATATCATTGCAAGTCATTTCATAATTGTTTATCATATGTACAAGACATTTTATGGTACTGCATATCTTGCTCGTTATGTTTCCAATAAGAGCAACATTATTCATTAAGAAACATAGCATGAAAAAATTTTCAAACAATACATTAAAAAGTCATCATGATTTTATCATCATACAAATAGAAATATGAACGAGGATGCACCATTTGGATAATCAATTCGATGGAGGATTTTGATCCTCTAATAAAAATAAATTTATATTTTTATTGATAATTATAGTAAACTATAATGTACATATAATGAGACCCTTCAATTATAGGAATCATCGAATTTTCCCAACCTAAAAAAGAGAAAGTCTGCCCCCTAGTATTGCAATCTCTATCCATCCTGGTATGCGGATAGCCATAGTACCACAAATGCCATAAGCTCATAAATGCAATAAAAAAAAAAAAAAAAAGCAGGAAAAGGTACTTGAAAAGAAAAAAAAAAAAGTTGAAAAAGAAGAAGATTGGTACACATACGTCCTCTAGTGTAGGTGCAAGTTCTCTTCATAATGTAATAAAGGTGCAAGTTTGGGTACTTAACAATGAGATATAATAGCTCACCAAGGCTTCATATCGTTAACTGGAGGAAAATTGAACGGCACAGCGATATCAATGGCATGATATATGCTACTAGATCTCAACATGTCCTTGTGCTCGCAATCCTTGATAATATGATTTGCCCATTTAGCCCATCTAACAATCATTTGTCATGGGAAAGCAAATTAAGTGTGAGAAACTAGTAGATCTTTCCTCTTATTCATGAAATGCAACATTGAATCCACTACAATGAATTCTCTTTTAGTTAGATCTGAGCAGTTAGAACCCTGTGCTATGGAGGTATCTCTTTAATCTTCTTCTAAAACAAGTCTTCGTAAATTGTTGAATCTATCTACTTTGTACCAATAGCTCTTTCCAGCTGATCGCATTTGTGATCAGCGATGCCACCACTAAAAGAAATTTTATTAATGTTGAGTTAAACTTTAAGCTAATTAAATGATTGTGGCCATGTGTCAAGTAGATGACCGAATGCTTAATTTGTCTTCGTGGGGTTCATATAAATATAGCAATAAAATTTCATATTAAGTATAAGGAGAAAATCAATCAAAAATCTAAACTCAACAATGTGTATATGGGGCATCAACTTTGAAAGAAACAAAAGAAGGAAGACAAGTGAGAAGCATACTATGTTGATCTTTGCCAAATTCACTACACTATTGCTCCAAGAAGATGATGACAGAATACTGTTGTTATTATTTTGATTTTTATTATGTAAATTCAAAATTTTTTATGTTGTTTACTATGTTTACTGAAGCAGTCTTTGAGCATAGAATTATAATAACCAAAGAAAAACAAAATCTGATTAGTGTGAAGCATGGACATAAAAGAAAGGAAAAGTAACATTTTTTTCCAAGAATGTTACATGTATTCCATCCAAGAAACTTCAAGAAAGAATATATTCACTAAAAAGGAGCTAGTACCGGATGGAATACAAACTCACTCTGCCATCTTAATTTCTAATTAAAGGTAGTGAACGAATAGACATATATATGATGAATAAAAAGAGATTGACAAGCATGCATATATACATGTGTGTGTGTGCATGCGTGTGTGTCTAATCCAAAGAACATAAGTATCAAAGGAATATTCCATCTCACTATTTGGAGATTGAATATTTTTTATGGCATTCACGATGAAAGGCAATAAGATTGGATTTTATACTTAATGTCTATCAAGAAGATTTATCCTTAGCAAGGGATTTGTGTCCCTTGCAAGATTAAATATGGTTGTTATATAGTAAGAAAGTGGATGATTTTCATGATATATGGTTATTATAAATGACGAGTGGTAATATGATATGAATGACTTCGACGGGCTAGGAGCCGAGAAATCCAATCATCTGCATGAATTTGCTCAAGTTTTTTATAAGTAGCCAATGCCAATTCCTAGACATAGGCTTATGAACCTGTCTATACTATATGTGTGTATATATACATATTAATGAAAAGAGTTAGATCTTAATTTGGAATTGAGAAGATTTGGATGAGTCTTGACAATGTTGGTTGCGATAAGTTGGAGGTAGATAAGGTAAAAGTCAGAAATTCGTAGTTTTTGTTGTGATATGGATTTATAAGGAGGAAGATGTGAGTATAGAAGATATGTAAAATATTCACACCTCGATAAAGAAAGATATGAGAATGTAGATTTGATAATTGGTGACAAGATACATATTTAAACAAGAGAAATTGCCTATGTGTTGCTGATTCATGGTTTAGAATTATTTGGTAGCAATGTCACGATTTCAGCCATAAATTAAGTCCACATGTGTTATTTATTTAAACAAATTGTCACACCCGGAAATGAGGTAAGATGTTTCCAGTTTTAACTTATACTAAGTGTTTACTATGATCATTTCTAACCAATTTTAGATCATTAAAACCATTCAATTAGATTTTTAAAAAAATTGATATCATAATAGAACAAGTTTGCAAAATACCAAAGGTAGATACTTAATAGCATACAGTGTCTAATAAAAGATCATACAAACCACCAGCTCAAAACCAGGCTCTCAAAGAAATACAAGTTTTAAAATATAAACATTAATTTTCATTGTGAATATATAGAATCTTGTGATCCTAACTACTCCATTCGCCAATAAGCTCATCCAAATCCATCTAATACCCAAGATATTCACGAGTATCAAAGTCGAAATCATCATCACCTAAAAAAGAAGGGATGAACCAAAACCTAGTATGACAATAACATAATCACACACGATATAATTACGTTCATGTACTATGAATACAAATACAACAACCAACAATTTAGATTTTAATTTAGATGTGACAAATTTACAATATAGCACTCATACTTTGGTAAGACGCTAAGAATCCAAAGGTCTTAAGTAGCAACAACTGGACTATAATTTAATACAATTTAGTTAGTCCCATAAATGTGAACTATATTATACTATTTCTATCCGAGCATAAAAAAACATTACCCTACTATCAATTCCATATAAGCTACCTAATGAGTCATCCTCGATGGTCTAAGCCTCTAGCTTCTGTATCGACATTGCCTAGCAAGGTTGTTGCCCCTCAACCCAAGTCAAGTGACAACCATGCACAATCTATTATTCATTTATTAAGTCATCTTTAAGTATAAATTTATTTTTAGAATGCGTATCCTAAATGAGCAATATTCAAGTCACTATGTACTAAGAGTTCGATATAGAAGACACTTGTCCGCTAAAGAATTGATACTAGAATGTTGAATTAAAGAAAGAAAAATAAAAATTTTGTTAACTTTCTATTTGAATTCAATTAACCAAGTCATTTTAGATTAAATAGTTAATTATCCTTTAACTACTTTATTAATCCTTAAATCGATTATTAATTAAATTCATTTGATTAATTATCTAATAAAAATATACTTATCTAAAGTCCAATTCCAATAATTATAAGTCCAATTAAGTTTGATTTCACATATTGATTCCAAAGGATTAGGTGAAAACTTGTTTATATACTATTTACTGAACCAATTTAATTTTTAATTGATTCAAGTTTTCAAGTTCTTTCTATTTTTTTTTATTTCGTTAGATTTTTTTTTTTTAAGAATGAATTGGTAGATAGGATGAAGAAATTGGAGTGAACAAATTCCTTGGACAAAGTTTGGAGTTGGTTCAATTGTGAACTGGTTCGATTTACATGAACTACACCATTTATTATTTTTCTATTTTATTTTACTTAATATTCAACACACTAACTTATTTTTAATATTATCATATTCATTTATAATTATTTTTTAAATAATTCTAAAATGAAATGTCACAAACAAATTTTCACAACTAAGGTTCACTCAACAAGATCAAAGTAAGTTTCCACAATTTCAAAACCAACTTTGGTTCAAATCTTTGATGCTAAATCTAAATTGTATTTATGATTTTGATTTCATGTTGAATTTATGTTAATCTATGAGTTATAAACTTTTAAGAACAATCAAAATCCAAAAATTAATTAAAAACACATTTTAAGTTGAAATTAGCTTGAATTAAAGATCTAGCTTGAATTTTCTTGAAACAAAAAAAAAACTTTGGATATGAGATTGAAGGTTTAAAGATCTTCATGAACATTCAATCTGATTTTCAAAAAATTTCCAAAAACTAATCTCAAACTCAAGCAAAAACCAGTTCCAACCCTTAATTCATTATGAATCAATCACTATTATAAATCATACATATACATTGAATTCTATTGAATATTAAGATGAAAATCAAGAATTCATCAAATTAAATCATATCTAATTTTAATTTTAGTATTTAAATTAATTAATTGAAATTATATTCAAATCATTCATCAAAATAACTAAAATTTTAAATTACACATATATTATTTAGCATCATTCGACATATACATGTTATGCACATACAATTACAAATTTTAATATTAAATCAACATCATCATCCATATCATATTAAATCAAATATTATACATATATATTATTATCTTGGCACATATATTATATATGTAATTACTAATTTTAACATGAAATCATAAATCAAAATCATCTTTATACATATATCTGACACATGCGTATATAATAATCATATTAAAAATTAATTATCATATATATATATATATGTATATTGCATCTATATATATTATATTCATTAAAAGTCAAATTAAAATCAAGATAAAATGCTAAACCATTAATCAGCACATAATCCATTGTCCAGTTTTCAATCTACATACGTATTCATCAATGGAATTGAATATACTTACTAAAAATGCAAAAACTTGATCAAAACCTCTGGATCAACAACAACAACTAAACTATTAGTTTAGTTGATGATGCTTCTAATCACCACTCCTCCAATAGATCTTCAAGTTGTTCTTCAAGCTTTCCTAATTTTTTGTTGAATTTGATGAAGAACGTAGAGAGGATTTATAAGATTTTTGGGATGGGTTTGTAAAAGTGGGTTTTTAAGAGTGGGTTGACTTGTAGAGCACTCTAAAGAGTATTTAAAGAAGGCTATGTGGGTTTATGTTAAAGGTTATTTTTGGAAAGTAAAGAAAATAGAACAGGGGTAAATTAGATAAGTACTTAAAATTTGATTGAGGTGGTGACATTTTAATTAGTTACTTAGATATTCTGTAAATGTAGTCTGTTATTAATTACAAGTTTACAACAATGTCATCAAGTTAAGGTATAGAAGTTAATGGGTGGACTTTGGCTTCTTTTTGCATTTATTTCTAGTAAACTTGGGCATGGAATCTCATTTAGAGAGATTAAGGTATTTAATATTAGAACTATAGGATTTTTTTTTTTTTTTTTTTGTTGAACTTTAGGAATTAATTATTTGAAATTTAGGATTTGGAGTAAATTTGATAATTTGATATAAATTGAATATTTGACATAAATAGAATAGGAATTTGGTTTAATTGAATTTCTAATCTTAAATCAATTCTATACCAATTCAATTTAATTAATTCTTTTAATTTATCTAAACTAAACTATACTTTATGATTTAACATTTATTTAATTAACTAAATTATCAAAGTTGGAACTAATTACTCAAATATAATTTAAGGTCCTAATTTACCCATATTTTTATATTAATTAGTATTCCTTTTTTTTTTTATTTAACTTGTTGAAATTTCGGGGCATTCCACAAATAATGCTTGATGCCCTTTCTCTTTAACGTCACTTTTTGCATGTGCAAAAGGCTAGGAATGTGGTGCTGCGTGGATAAAAGAAACGGATGTAATATGTACTTCTCACATATTACAAAAGGGGAAAAATCCAGAAGCAATAAAAGGAAAGTAAAGATAGTCTTCTATTTGATTTGCAAATCTCCCCGGTTTTCCAAATGAATTTATACACAACGAGGGACACTACTTAAAATTTTTTGCAAGCATAGTAGTTAACAATTGCAACTACCACAATTGCATGGTGACGTAGCCAAAAATATAAGGTTTTACCACAAATCATTGATTCACGCTCGAATATCATATTGCGATCTTTAATTACCTATTAATTTTATAAATACTCGAGTAAAAAGCATCCAAATTCGAAAACAATAGAGAAATTCGAGTTTTGGAGAAAAGATTAACAAGATGGTTTAAAAATGTGTATCACTGAAAAAACTAAATGTTCCTTATATGCGAGCTAGAAAGCTACCAAGAATAGGACATAAAAACTGTTAAAAATAATAACACCCTAAAACTTAAAGACAAAAATTAAATGAAAGGACAATTACAACCAGAAAACATCATCAAAATGGAAGTGTTTATAAGAAGTTATAATAAATCTAAAACTAGCTCAAAATATAAAAATTATCATTTGAGGATCTCAACGAAGGAATTTGCCCTAAAATTAACGTAGCTCATCATTGGAGGACAAGATTTTTTTCCTGTTCGTTCATTTCCTTCAAAATAAGGACCCGGAATTATGAAACTACAATTGACCCATTTCTGTCTCACTTTGCTAGGTAATTGTTCGCCACTTCTTCTACGTCATTGCATGGTGAATTCTTATTTCTAATTTAATCTATCAACCAACACATTATACTGTTTATGCCAAATGCCATAAACGTTCCAAATGATTTTGAGAATGTAGTCTTGTATGGTATTATTTTACAAAAAAAATATTATTTGGAGCTCTTCCTATGAATTGTGAAAGATTTACTTTTATATATGTGTGTGTGTGTACATATATATGAGAGAAGTAATGGATGTACGTCATTCATGCAAAATAATAAATTTCAAAAAAGTAAAGGATCGCTAAAAGTTCATGTGTATAATATCGAGATGCGCTTGAGATTTAGTCGAGCTGTGTTTAAAGAAAGTATAGAAAAAGCAACATAAAGACTAATGAAGAAGAAAGAAATGAGAAGATTGTTGAAGAGATTATGGTCAGGGAAAGGTTTAAGGAAAAGAATTTGTTTTTTTTTTTCCTCCTCCGTCTTAGTGCATATATGGGCATCAAACATTACGCTCATAAAGAAGTTCAGCTAAAGAAGAAAAAATTGTAAGGCATGTCCTCAAAGGCAATTTGTGTCATTTGTGGCACGAATGTGCTAATATGAATATAAGCTTATACTATGTCAATTTGAAGAGGGAGCATATTACACATTGAAGATGGGTCAACTTTAAAAGGTCATAGCTTTTGGCAATATAGAGCCGAGGAATCATATATATAACTCAAAAAAAATATTATATATGTGTGTCTATGTATTCCTATGTCATAGTGGCAATACCCATTTTAACTAACTCATTCAAGCGACAAATGCAATTAAATGTTGGAGCAAACCTGCGTACTAAAAGAAATCTAAATTACTTTGTAATGCTGGCACTAAACTCTTACAATATGATAGGTTACCAAATAAATTTCTTAGCTTGTGAGCGTGGTCAAAAACCGTGCAGCTAGCATTCGGCATGTAAGCACTAAGTAGCACCCTAGCTATATTGGTAGATGCATTTGATGCCAAATCCCATCAACTTTGTCCAAAGATTTTGGTCAAGGGACAAAATATAGAAGGTTTAATTAAATATATTGAAATATTTGGACTTGGCTCATTGAATCAAGAGATAGGTTCCAAAGAATCTAATTCATGTTTATAGGACCACTTAAGGAAAATTTGGCATTGTGGATTAATGGTAACGATCATTGAAATAGGCTATTATCTTTCAACATTTTTCAATGAACATTATTCACTTATGGGTTAAAGTCAAAATGAGCTCATGGAAGGATCTATCAAAAAGATAACTCATCTCAGCCCTAACACTCCATGCAATCTAATGAGTGTCATCAATGGTCAATCTCTATAAATACTTTAGATGGATCTCCTCCCTTAGCAAAAGCCAAAGATCTAAAGAAATGCAGTTGTGCTATTAGATTGTAAACTTAGAAGATCAAATGGGGTTTCAAATGAAAAACGCATTACTTCTCTCTAAGGATCGTGAGCTCGATGCTATGTAGATAGTCCATTTATTACACATGTCATTGCCAAGACAATCCTCTAAAACCATGTGTATCATAATCAAACACTGCACATGTGTGTCAATGGCATTGTAGCCTAGTGGTATCTCCATGATCTCTCAAGTAAGAGGTCCTAAGCTTGAATCTCCATCCTCCGTTGTAATGGCGAAAAAAAAAAAAACCACACGTGTGTCATCGTTGCAACTAGAATTATTTTATATTACTTTTACTACTTTTATTTTGTGATGTGCGTGTGCCATGTAGTATAGTCAAGCAATGCACACACTTTTTTTTCCTTTTATTATTAAATTGGAAATTACAAATAACTAACAAAGCCCTTTGCCTACAAACTAGGGGTGAGCGGTTACATGGTGAGTAAGGTATAAAGTGCTACACATACCCTACCCTGTAAGGTACAAAGTATAAAATTTTATACCCGGAACCTACCTTGTATCACTTTGTACCAACTCTGTACTATGTACCCTATGCCCTGTAAAACCCATCGAGTATAAGGTACCCTATAAAACCTATACAAGAGCAAAATTACTTTTGGAGTGTGGAAAGAAACTTAAATATTATTTAATATTGACACTATCACTAATTGTTTTGCATATAAATTGAAAATTTTTTATGTGCTTTTTTTTTCTGCTCATAATCTCTTACTATTCTTGTTCGTATTTATATTAATAATAAACAATTTTGATGTACAAGGGTATTAGAAAAAAAAAATAGGTAATATTGTGAACATGGACAATAAAATAAAAATTAAAAAATATAAAAGTAGCGATATGAGGGAAATATCAACATTGTATCCATAAAAGAAGGCAATTTATTTTAAAGGAAAAAGAGAGAGGGAAAATAATAAAAACTATAAAAGAATGAATAAATATACCAAAAATTATTATAAGATTTGCATTTTAATTTAATTATCCATTGATAATGCATAAAATATTTTTCAAGTTGAGGATAATTAGAGGATTGTAGCATCATTAAAAACTAAATAGTAAAAAATAACGAAAAAGTATCATTACCTTAAATAATATTGACGTTAAAAATTTTTTAGAAATAAATAGTACTATTTTATTGTTAATAAATTAAGATTATTTTATAAAATTCTTATAGGATAGGTATAATATATCCAAAAATTTGTACCATATATTCAGTAAAATACAGGTTCCAACATGGATACAGGACATAGAAAGCTTATACTTGTACTTTATCATGTGAAAACAGATTCTGAAAATTCTATACTCAAAACCTATCTACTGACTTTTAATACCCATATGAAACTTATCCGATCAAGTTGGATCTCGATGGATATACTCTACAATAGAGTTACCAACTAAACCCCACTACAAACATAAGGCAATTCAGATTTCTCCTTGAGGGCCGATATTACCTTGAGCGTTCTGATAGCAGCTTGTTTTATTTATCCAACGTACCTATGTACGAAATTCATTAATGGCCTGAATGTGGTTAATCTTATCATAAACTTGCAGTAAGAAATAGATGCAGTTGATGGTGTTTGACTTTGTGCTATATATAATTTTTTAGGAGTATCTATAATCATCTTTTACTCGACTTGAGATTCATCAGATGAAATTTCTAAAAAGTTCTAGTTAAACTCCATAAAGTTTGGACATAGCATTCAATTTTGGATTTGTTTTGAAATATTTTATAGGAAAATGGGATACGTCTAAGCTTTATAAAATTCCTTTCCTTTAATCCTTAGGTACGAAATGCCATTAAAACTATCAAATATTGAATTATGATTGATTGAAACAATATTAAGACAATAAATATTCATCGGTCAATAAGAATCTTCTCTAGTCAATAATTATTTCGCGCTTGACCTGCTCAACCTTGTAGACTTTAGGCGTCCTGTTAAATTTTAGAGGCTTTAGGTTTTGACAAATTAAAAGGATGTCCATTCAATATCAACTCTAGCTCTGTCACGGAGATCGATCAGAATCCTTATAGATCATCTCCTAGATATCTTCCTATATGTAATTTGTAATATTGTATCCTCTGAATAGTTTATTATTTCATTTGAGAATTATTCATTTCATCATTAATAACTTTTAAATACCATCAAAATGGTAAGTCAACTATATATAAAATTATATAGATGACTTATAATAAAT
Organism: Combretum micranthum; assembly: GCA_024138025.1. NCBI lineage: Eukaryota > Viridiplantae > Streptophyta > Magnoliopsida > Myrtales > Combretaceae > Combretum > Combretum micranthum. The sequence goes on along the minus strand of JAMXBD010001715.1, from coordinate 64,014 downwards.
TTATGCATCTAAATATATGATTCTATAAATTAATAATCTTATCAATTTTATGTAATTTTATATATTTTTATTGATTCTATATATTCTAATAAATAGTAAAATTTGATTTTGAGAATGGCTCTTCAACTCATTTTAGACTACGTACAAGTTATATGCATTCGTGATTGATACAACAACTAGCACCATATTGCTATACAGAAATTGAAAGCAAACTCGATACTTAATGGTAAGTTGACTTTGATTATGTTTATATATACATATAAAGAGAAGATCATTTCCTCACAAACTCCCGGTTATTATTTACTTCCTTTTGTCTCACGATTTCCTTGTATCCTTAAAACATACATAGTCGGTCACATATAATTCTTCCAATATATAAAATTATTTATATTTGCTAAATTTTTTCAGTATAAAATTGGGGTTACGTATCGATTCTTCCCGTACGTCAAAGCTATCCATATTTCTTGTAATAGCTCAACGCTCAAAACTATACTCACAAGGCATCATAATTTGCTTTATAAATTATTCTTTTTTTTTTTTTTTTTGTAGAAATCAAGCCAAATGTGTATAAGAAGCCTACCTGGCACCTAGACAATAACCTCAGATTGCATTGCACGTATGCTAACACTAATTGTATTGTGACTATTATCATAACATATGGTGTGTTTGTTTCATTATATTATGATTATTTTGACATCATATTTTTATCGTTTTTAAATAAGTATTTACTAAAAAGTAGATACAATAAAAAATTAATAATTTTACTCATAATCAAATTAAATAGATACGATATAAATATGTTATAGATAAGTTACAGATATAAATCTGATTAAATATAATACAAATAAAAATTAGATAATCCAAACAAACCTAAACCAATCCCATGGTCAATTGAATCTATTAATCCATTCTTATTCAATCAGACTTTGATTATGAAACTGATTAAAATTAGCCTTTCGACTCTTTTTAATAGCGAATTGTGCAGATCTGATTGGCCAAGTTGTTTTAATCTAATTCCATATAAAACCTGATTAGGTTGAGAATAAAAATAACAATAAAAGTAAAAAACTAGATGCAAGGAAAATAAAAAATTAGAAAAAAAAAAAAGACTCCTAACTTTCAAATTTTAAGAAGATAAATAATATTATTGCTTTTCAAATAAAATTATAATTATACTTTTAGTACTTTGATAGCCCCCGGCTCGATACCAATTTTGCCCTCCCACCGCTGGTCTATATTGCTTTCCAAGTCAATGCTAGATCCCTTAACAGGTCCCACAAAATTGATAATAGATTTTTCTGTCTATACAATTGGAATTTCCTACTTTAATTTTTCAGCAACTTTGTCCGAAACAAACATGCATGGTAAGATGTCCATATTTTCCCTTTATCCCTTCAATCAATCTAACGGACAAGCATGCGACGTCGAAGACATTATTCCTTACATTGAGTACACGTCCTGTCAACCGACACAGGTTCCATAAACGTGACAAGCTGCTGTATACAACATTAAAGATTGAGAGCAACTACTTTAATTGTACGAAAACTTTCATACCGTATACAAGATGTATTTTTATAAAAAAGAGAATTCCAATAGAGTTGCACAGTTTACAAGTATTCAAATAGCATGTAAGAGAAACTAACAAGTAAAATTAAACAATATAAGTTATAAGTCTTAAGGCATTCCATCGTTAAATCCACAAGGTTTCAAAAGTTATCACATTTATAGTCTCGAAATAACATAAGTCTTTCTACAAAAAAAATAAGAGAAAATTTAGTAAAGAGATTTTAGAAGAAACCTATTCTAAGTCTTCTTGTACATTTCCTCAAAAACTCCTCAAAGTCATCATCATTACTTTAGGTTTCACCAATCTAAGATAAAGCCAAGTATTCTAAGATAAAAAAATATATGTGGGTATAAGCGACGACATTCTTAGTGAGTATGTTCTTGCAAATTTATCACAAGAAAATAGAACAAGGAAGTTTGTTTGTATAAACATATGCTAGGCATCAAACACATGGTGCAAACAAATAAACACGAGTATTTTGAAATCATTTATGGTACAAATTTACGCTATTCGTGACAAGGGTTGAGAATGCTCTTGGAGGTCTCTGTGACCTCTACTGCTGGTCTCTGGACGCTCGTTCATAACGATCGATCTGGCATAGCTCCCTATAAGGCTGTAATCCAGAACGAAGTAGTTCCTCATAAAGAAGCAGGATCCACATTTCATATGCAGTTTGTAGTCCACCTTATCCCACGCATGGAAGTACAAGCCTTGAAATGTGACTCGACGATATGCAATGTGTGATCGGTTCTCAAGTTATACCAATCTCATTAAGTTCGTTGAAGGATGATCAAGAAATTCAATATTGCACTCATAATATGGCAAATATAACATAAACATATTTAATCAACCAATCCATATCTCAATATGCTTTGAGTTGTTGATCATGCAACATAAGTAACAAACATAATCCACATCATCCCACAATAAGCCCAGTTTTAATCAATGTTGTCAGAACCAGACCGGACCAACTAGTTGTTACCAGAGAACCATTTTTAGGTTGAACTAGTCAGACCTAGATAACCCGGTTGGTTCAATTGTGACCCGATTGACCCGGACGGATTACTTGGGTCGGAATGCAGGGCTACTTATAAAAAAAAGCTGAAATTAAAGGGTAAAAGCTAATCACATAGGCCACAACAAGCGGAAAAAGACTAAAAGCACTGAAAACCTAAAAGCAAAAAGAAATCTCTTATAATGTTAGTGGAATTCAATTCGTGAACTTGTTTATTAATAACCATACACTTAACAATAAACGAAAGCGCTTCTTTTAAAAGTTTTGTTTTTAGTCTCCACTAAGCCCTGCTCCTCAAAAAAAACAAAGTGCAAGTGATTGATACAATATTAATTTTCCAAACCTCGTCCCTACGGCTTAAGACGGCACGTATAACGGAAATAACATCTGTTTTGGTCGTAAAATGGGTCAATCCAAACATGTCCTTAAGTTGCTGAAGGCATATAATGATAGCTGTTCCACTCATAAAGCCCGCTATTGTTGAATGTGATAAAAAATCCACGAAAATTCTTGGCCTCAGCTTCGGAGACAAGTTGGGAAGTGCCGGCAGATGATCCGACAACGTTGGTAGGTACGGTGGAGTTAGGATCAGAAATTGGGATGGATTGATATCGCATGATGATTCTTCGGCATTATAGTCGACTTCGTTAGCCATCCCAAGGATTCCTCCGACACTCTCTCTCTTCGTCTTCGTCTTCCCGTCTTCTCGCTCTCCATCTCCCACCCTCATTCTCAAAGAAAGAAATAAGAATGTGGGAACGGTCAGAGGTCATCTGTGCTAATCTGAAAAATGGCATAAGTTTGTTCTTTAAACTAATAAATTAATGGGTAGCTTTAAAAATTTTATTTGTTTTCACTAATTTATAGATATATAACATTTGTTAATATTTTTAAGAAATAGGTTACTTGGGTTTTATGTAAAAAAGTCAATATTTTATTAGTCATAAAAATTAATTTACATTTTTTATTTTTTTCATTTTTTAAAAATAATATTTAACATTTTATTTAGTAATATTTTTTTATCAAATTAATTTTTTTTAAATTAATAAGACTCTAACACATATTACTCTAATAGTAATTGGTTATATTGACACCTTTGTATAAAATCCGAGTAACTTATTTATTAAAAAATTAACATAAGTCATGTGCTTGTAAATCAACGAAACCATCGGTAATATTTTTGTCATTTATCCTAAATTAATATTTTAAGACATTTATAAATATATAGGATAAATTACATCAGAAGGTATCAACGTTTGTAGGTGAGTTCATTTAAGGTATCAACGTTTCAAGTGGTTAAAAAAAGGTATCAACGTGTTATAAAGTAAGTCAAATAAGGTATCAATGTTCTATAAAATTTATTTAAGGTATCAACTTTTCAATTAGTTTTCAATCAAGTTTCTAAAATTTTCATTGATTGTCAATTATTAGTAACTCATTGAATTTTCTTTGCAAAATGTTGATATCTTTTTAATCATTTAAAACGTTGATATCTTAAATGAATTTATTTTCAAACGTTAATTCCTCTTTTCAACTCTTTGAAACGTTGATCCCTTAAATGAACTTATCCTAAACTTTTGATATCTTTCGTTGTAATTTATCCGATTTACATATAATTATGATGATATTAGTGTATATTTTATTTATTTTTTTTCATAATTAGGTTATAACTTAAAATTTTATTTTCTAATGACCCCGGTTGGAACTCTGTTCGACTCGGACCCTCCCCTCCCCCCCTCTCCCCCCACATATCCGGGTTAGACCCCCGATCTGGGTCTGACAACATTGGTTTTAATTTTTTTAATATCAATTAGTGCACTACTTCATATACAAAATAAAAATAAAAAAAAAAAAAAAATACGCAAGTAAGGAATTAAAACTCACTCGGCCATTTGGAATCAATCAATCAAAATAATCCTCAAGAAATGGGGTATCGACTTTTTCGTCACCTGAACAAAAAAAAATACCCAAAATGAGTATTTTATATAGACTTTGCTTAAACATTCTAAGTCTAAAACTTAATTCTCAGTAGATTTTCCGGTTATCTAATTTCAATAATAAAACGGCCCTATCTAAGTCATTTTAACTTTGATTTTTGTGTATGAGTAGTCGATTTTTATGTACTTTAGATGCTCTATCTACTTCTAAGGTTGTTTCAAACATTTAATATCATTTAGGTCTTAGAATATAAGGGTTGGGATTGTGCCTAGATTCATATCTAAATCTATTTTGACAATTTTTGCAAGTTTTACCTTAAATAGACCTTCTAAGACAAGGTTATAATTTACCATATTCCCAAACCCATTAAGATCTTAAAAGTAGTTCATAAAACATACTTGGTCCTAGTGATGTTGCTTAAAAGGATAATTTTTCATTGACTGGTCTTGTGACTGTTACGACCCTGAAGGGAACCTAAAAGGATTAAACTGTAGTTATCACACCACGTATGCATTCATAATATGAGAACCATCTTGCGACTCAGAGTTTACAAGACTTTACCCGAATAATTATTTCACATAGTTCTAATATATAAGTATATTTATGATAGATAAAGGAAATCTGATTTCCTACTATCCACAAGAACTACAGAGAATTGATATCTCCCAGCAAATAGTAAAAGAGAGTAGACCATCTATATTTTACAAACTTTAAACTATTATACAATCAATCCAATGCTTAGTCCAAGTTTATCTTACACAATTACAAAATCTCAAAAATCTCAAACTTATAAACTATGCTTATGATTTACATTCTAAGATCAACTTCTTATCTTTCAATACTTCATTGAAGGAGATCTCATCACACAATCCTAGCCTACTCCCAACTTGAGCTATTCATGGACAAAACTATAGGGGTAGGAGCTAAACCATAACTCAGTGAATAACAAAATCAAATCACACATCAAACAAATGCCGATAAAGTGTTATTAACGAACATATGTAATACAACACTCAACTATATGACATACACAGTTTGGATAACCGAAATCAAAACCAATAGAGATTTACACCCTTTCTTAAGGGTTGAAGGACCAGCTCAAGTAATTTACGTCCAGGAAAAATAAAGAACTAAGGAGGGAGAAATTATTTTCATTCTTACACACACACACACACACACACACACACACACACACACATAATCTCCACTTCATCTTAGAATAAAGAAACTCCACTAAGTATTAACATTTCTTATCGACACCATAGGCGATGTCCTTTATTGCCTATTTAGTTCTTATTGAATCAAAAGAATAGTGAAAAAATCAGATAACAATTTTTATTTACTAAAAAATTCAAAGTTATCATAGAACCGAAATGCTAATACATGACATGAGTACCATACTAATGCAAATTATGTGTCGTGCAATGCATGATCGTTTTAATTAAATAGTCAAATAATATTAAGTTTATTTATTTAAAGCGACCAATCAATTAGTAAACATTCATCATCAATAATAACTCAATAATTACAATCAATGTGTGAACAATTTATTTTAGTAAGTTATCCACCAAGACAATCACTAATAGCAAACGAATTCCCAATCCCCACACATAGTTGATTATGTTTATATAATACATGTCCAACTATGTTATAACCACAAACAAAATGAAAGATCGTTTTAACCCACTTGTCATTTAGCCAAGCACAAAAACTTCTAAGAAGTTTCAAGGATTATTCAGTTCCTCCTATGAAAAGAAATAATAACACTCAATACTTTTCATAGAATATATTCTATCAACTTTAGTATTTAAACTCATTTCTTAGCAAATATACATTTGAAAATATATATTCACTTTATTATTTAAAGTCTAACAATTTACATTTAAAACTAAGTTATTTTATAAGTTAAAGTCTATTTTAGCTTAACCAAGTGTAGTGCATGTTTTATCCAGTTCAATAGGTTGAAAAAGTGGCACCAAAACACTAATATAGAGAGTATGTGTATTCACATTTTCAGCATTATGACAAATTTTAAATTATCTCTTCGTGAACACTTATTATAAAAATTCATCACAAGCTAATATTTACACACAATCCTTAAGCATTCCATCTGTCACGCCTCAAAATAGGGCCTAGTAGTATTACCCTAGAAATCATACCATGTGTACACCCGTAATATGAGAATCATCTTACAAGTTAGTGATTACATAACTCTATCTTATTTTATTTATTCGACTAATTTAATTACATAAATATAAACTTATTTAACTCATATGGAATTCCGATTTTTCAATAGTTTCTCAGAATCGCAGAGAATCGATATCTCCTACTAAATAATAAAAATTGATTAATTAACCTACAAAATACAAGATCTTATTTGTTTATATTTACAATTTATAATTAGCATTCTAAGTTCATTATAACTAACTTTCTAATTTCAAAAAGTCGGATAGAGAAGCACTCTTCACACATTCGTAGCCCAATCCCTACTAGTATTATTCCTACATGAAAATTGTTGGTGGGTAAGCAAACCATGGGCTCAATAAGATAACTTGACAAGATCACATACCAAACAATAACAAACAAATTTAATTAGCAAGCGTATGCCATGCAATAATCAACCGTATTACAAGTACAAGCTTGGATAATCCGCAATCCATACAGGATGCAGATTTATGCTCTCTCATTGGGTGATATACTGTGCTCAAGAAAAATCAGAGAACTAAGGAAGAATAAATACCATAAACTTTCACAAATTAATAATAAACATTTTACTCTTATCCTTGGAATAAAGAAACCCGTTTAAATATTAGTTATTTCATATCGATACCATGAGCGACGCTCCTTTAATGCCAAGTTAGTTCCCATGGAACCGATCAAAACAAAGGTACTCTTGTGTAGAACTAGGAAAATGTCATATAAATAAATCAAGCGTGTTACTAAATAATCAAAATGCTAATATGTAGTGGAGTCACCACTTCTTATAATGCAATGTATGCAAATGATACAATGATATCCATTTTTTATTTATGGTACTAATAGTTTTTAGTCAGATTTAAGTGATCATACAATTCACAACAACATCAACATGCTTCATAGTAATTATCATATAATAGAACAATCGCTTATAATATGATAATTTGGCAATCAAACATACACCAAACATCACAGTATATCAATCTCACATACATATTAGTTGAATATATTATTACAAATGCAGCTATACTACAAGTACAAATAATGTGATAAGATCAAAGTTATACACCTTTATCTTCGCTAATTTGTTGTAATATGCTATTGGAAATCTAAGAACTATTCTATTTTTCCTATAAAATGAGATAACAGATATCTATTACCATACTATTATTTATATAATGATATTGACGGTATTCTTTCAAGTCCTAATTATCAATTTAATATATTTTTTTTACTTAGTTAGAAGCCTTAACTTTAAATAAGTTATATTCTTCTGGTAAAGTTATAGAATTTTATATAAGAAAGTCTTCTTAATTTATAGAATATTTTGAATCTTATTTAATAATAATTTTTTAAGCTTTTATTGTTTATGGGGTCATTTTAGTATGTTTACCTTAAGTAGTTGATATTTGCTATCTATTATTTATTTTTATTTTACTTGTTTTGGTCTTTATTGACATCTATATTTTATTTAGGGTGTTTTCTTTATTCTAAGTTTATTTAATTTTTTCTTTCGTTAGTGTTTGTATTGATAGTGAATTTTTATTATTTCTTCGTTTGTCAACCGTATCTGTCTTATGTTTATTGAAATTTCTATTAATTGTATAGTTACATTTAGTATTAGTACTTTAATTATTTTTCTAACATATTTGTAGTTTCCTATAGTTTAAATATATACCAAATATTTACTAAACTTAAATTTTATTTCATTGAATAATTATAGAGTTTGTGTTCAATAGTTTAGTATTTTATTATTGTCATCATTATTATTTTTATATCATTCTTTAGTTTGACTAGCTTATGGTAACTAATATTTTATTTTCATTGTGTTTCTTTTGATCTCATTTCATGTCATTATCTGTTATTTATGGGAATTACATTATTGTTAATTATAACTTATTTACATTTTTTATTCTTATATATTTACTTATATAGAATAATTATTGTACAATTATTATAATCCTATCTTTTTATCTAATATAACAAAAGTGTTTCTTAATTGTAATAGCTGCTAAAGTTTAATACTTAATAAATATTTAAATATACTAAAATATTTATTTTTATTTATAAAATTTTCATGTTCTATTTTCTTCTTTTATGGTTACGAACGAAACAAATTTTATTCGGGAAAAATTTTGCACATACGCCGGTATCCAATGCCGCCGGCGTTGAATCTTAAGCTTTCAGTGTTCGCACGTTACAAAATTTACATGACTTCACTCAAGTGTACACTAGCTTAAAGGCCACCAATATATCTAACGTATACCGCCAGTATAAATACACATCGCTGGCGTTCGTGTATTTTTACACGTAACAAATATTTTACGTAGCGTGTTCCAAGAAACGCTAGCTAAAAGGCCGCCAACCTATCCCATGTACGCCACCAGCCCTCCCATGTACACCGCTGCTTAGACCCATCGTAAGCACTATACATCATCTTCTTCATTTTTCTCCTAGTTCAAACTCCATTTTTATATTCCATGTGTGTATTTACTAATACGTAAGCTACTTCTAAGTGTTTTTCCATGATTGTCAGCTATTATTCATGATATATAGCACATATAACATCTCATAATCCTCTTAACTTGTGATTTCCTAACTTCTATATATCATAATGTATAATAGAGTTTTAAAGTTGGATATTATCTTGCGTGGAGCTCATAAGGCGATGTTTAATCCTAGCCCAAGCTTGACACAAACCTAGGTTAAATAAAACATTATTCAAGCTAAGGTTTGTCATATAGACTAGCTCGAAACGAATTTTTCCTTACCTTATTTTTTCCTTATCTAAGCTTGCTTTGGTCTTGTTGGAGCTTTGTTTTAATGGTTGTGTTTGTGTGGTTTGTTAGTTGTGTTTGCTGTTAACTTATGGGTTAATATTGTTTTCTTGTTGAAACTTGTTTATAGTTATGTTTGTGTGTGTTTTGTGTGCCATTTTGGTTTTTTTTTTTTTTTGTGTCTTAATTGTCTTGTTTGTAGCTTAATAAATGAGTGTATATATGGTTAAGGAGAAGGCAGCAACTTCAGCACATCTTGAATTGGAGATTTATCCACTAAATTCTCAACTTATTTTGCAAGTTATTTGCTACATTAAATGAATTGCTCATTTGTGCAAATTTGGTTGGCTGACAACTCTCTTTCCTTGACTTTTATCGATCAATTTGATCCTTTTTCTTTGCACATTTCGGCTAGGGAACTTTTGAGACATTTTCAGCTGAAAATCAATCAGATTTTCCACCGAAAAAACATAATTAAAATTATAATTTTATTTTATTTAATAAATTAATTATCGTAGTTCTAAGATAGTTTATCAAGCTAACCGGGTATAAATATGTCAGTCATTTAGGAATTTTGTCTCTACAAATTTATATAAAGCTTGTACAAAATTTCTAAATTATCATTAAGTTCAAATATGAGTTTTAAGTTTACGCGATTAATTATTTTTAGGGTTTTTATCTCACACAATTAAAGTTTACTAAGCTAAATAGGCCAATTTTGGTTTCAGTCTCTAAGATCTTTCGAATTCTTTAACTAGAATAATTGTGTAATCCAAACATTTATTTAAAGTTTAAATTATTAGTCATGGATCTGTTTCGTTCTTATCATGTATTTATAACTTTAGCAATTCATTCTTTAGTTATCATTTTATAGCCAATATGTTCTATAAAGGGGTTGTCTTTTATTGTTTTTGAAATGTGAAGCTACATTTAATTATATCTTGAGTTATTTACTCAAGCTACAAAATCTTGTCTTTGATATCTATTAAAGTAAAAGAATTTTCTATTTGGGTTTTTAAATCATAAATGAGTTTATTACTACTGTTTATTCTAGAGTTTTTATTTGGTCCTTTGTTTAATATCAATTTTACATTTACTACTCTGTTCATTTTACTAGTTATAAAAATTCTTGGAGTTACGTGGTTAAATTAGGATTTTATTCTTTGTAGACTCAAAATTTCCTAACTAAAATATTGGTATAATTCAAATATTTAATTAAGGTTTAGATTCATTAGTATTGGTTAGTTTTTTATATTTTTGTGTATTTTATGATTCTATTGATTTATTTTTAAACTATCTTTTTATAACTAATAGGTTCTAAAAATTAATCATCTTTTATTGTAATTAAAATTTAAGGTCAACTATGATTATTTGTTGAATTATTAATTCTTGTCACAGAATATTATCTTTTACTGTATATGAATTATTTATCCTAATTATTAATAATATTAAATTTTCTAGTGCTATTTTATAGTTTTAAAATATTAAGGATAATTTGGAAATCATTGCATCATTATTAGAATCTTATTTTTCTAAGTATTGAACTTACGGAAACTGATTTTGGTTTTCTTTTTTTAATAACGATCAGTATATCATCTATCTTTATTTGTTTAAAGTTATAGAAGTCATAATTTGCATTTTGAAATTTTATTGGCAAGGATTCTATAATTAAATTTGTTCATACTTTAATAATTTTAATTCACGAAAAATTGGGAGCGATTTTTGCTACTTTTTATTATAGTTCTTTATGATTCCATATTATATTTTTTAATAATTATTATAATCATGTTATGTAAAAATAAAGGGACTACATCATCATTTAAGGACGAGAATTAAAACATATGGAATCTTAAAATCTTTTAATTCCTACATTTGAATAGATTTTGAGGTTTCACGATATAAATTTCCTCTTACAAAATAGATTATAATTTATATTCCTCCACTTTGACCCTACATTTTAATATTTCATAATTCACATAAGCTTATCTATATATACTTTTTACCAAGAAATGAGAATTCGAAACTGATACTTGTCACTTAAGAGACTAAAGATGATGTCACTAAATCATAAGGGTACTGACCATATAAATTTATATAAAAAGCTCTCAAACTCTATGTTACATTTGATAAATAGGATTGGATTAGGATAAAACCACCATGATTCTCTATTCTATTCCTTTTATTTTTTAAGCATTATTAGAAATGATAATTATGACTTCTTGGAATCAAGATTGCAACCTCAAAAGGAAAACTTGATATTCACTTTTTAAGAAGATAAAATTATGATTCTATTCTATACTTATCGTTAAGGGCATTTTTGATAAATATTATCCTATATTCCTTTAATTACGAAAAGTCCATCGGAAACATGTGTCTCTCGTCTTTCTACAGATGCCGCCAAGGAATGTGCCCCATGTTTGTCTTGTTTTATATCATCATTTCCATTTCACACTAGACCAGTATTCTGACCCAGTCAGTCTCCAATCTTAAGACGGCTCTATGATTATCGTTTTGTTTGTGCTTATTTTTTCCCGTAAAGAGACGGGTCGTAGACGGACCAGCTGGGGATGATTCTTTTGATTTATAAAATAGAATATAAATACAATAAATTATAATTTGTATTAGTTTTTAACAGTTTCGTGAGAAGAGACACATATAAAGGTAAGTCATAGTGATACGACATTAAATTTCCGAAAACAAAAGTCTAAATTTTTAGACTAACATATTTACATACCTTGTAAAAAGGTTAAGCACTGGAGAAATCTTATTTCTATAGAAAAAAAAAAATTAAATTTAACGAAACCACATGCATACTTATCTTATCTTCTATATTATCAAAAATCGTTCAACTATTTTTGAGGTTTTTAGGATATTATTTATATAATAATATGATCTGATAGTTTATTCTTTATATAATGATTTTACAGTCCAGTAGCATTAGCAGTGGTCTATAAAGTTAGACATATGGTGTTCAAGTTCCTGCTCCTCCATTATAATTGAAAAAAAAAAAATCTTTTATATAACTATATCTTAACCCCTTTTTTGTTCTAGAGTGATTGCTTTTCACTTGGTTACGTTTTTTTTGTGCTTATTTGGATTGTTTGATTCATTTGTATCCGTATTTGATCCGTATTCATATTTTATTTATATTTGACCCGTTTGATTTATTTATAAAAACAAATATTTATTTTTCATATGTATCCAACTCTCGACAAATTGTTTAAAATAACGATGTGCCAACGGCACATCATCAAAATAAACCAAACCAAACTGGCGTTTTACTGATGTATCATGTATAATGCTTTTGATGTCATTTAAAATCGTTATATTATTAAAAAATTTTCATAAATTGTCCGCTAGTTTTAGTCTAGAAGCCGCAGATTCTCTTTGGTCGCATGATGCAAACGCATGTATTATGGTGAACGACCAAATGACAAAGTCGTCAACGTCTATGGCACCCCACAAATAATTATATAGTCCATCTTGTGGGAGCGAAATACGGCAATTCACAGCATCTTTTCTTAATTTTTTTAACTATCGAATTTTCCTCTCCCCTGCATTACCCTCCAACATGAAAATATAGGGTTAGACCTTGCATCAAATATAGTAATATAATAATAGAGATGATTCCCATCCCAATATTATATTAATTAGATAGCTTAGGTTGTATTATATTATGTTATCCTGGCTAATCATAATGTAGGCATTTTGCAAGGTAAAGATATGCTTTCTGATGTTGTTACCTACGTAATCTACCAATAGGAAACATGCCCCAACTGGCTTTAATTATTTCGTGTCAGCAAAATTATTCTAAACCGAATTAATTAAAAACATAAAACTAGTGGACAATGATGCTTTTTAGGTGGAAATATTTTTTTTCGACCCCTTCATGCCTCTATGAGGTGATTAACTAATTCACAGCAAGACATTTAGCAATTGCACCTTTATATTGACAATAATTTATAAGCAAGTTTATTGTGATTTTATTTTTTTTTATTTTTTATTGTAAAAGAGCAAGGGCAGTAGAATGAATCTTTGGAAATGTGTTTTTAGAGTTTCATGGTTTGTCTTATTGTCTAATTTCAAATTTATCTATTTTGTTAACTTGTTCCTCGCTCTAATTAATGTTATAAATGAATGCCTTTAACTGTTTCAATCCATGGTTGTTTAAAAAATCTTTGGATGTTATAATTTTCATTTTCAATAATCCTTCACTACTTACCAAGTACATGCGCCGTGACCATTCATTGCACTTCTTATCTCACTTTGTTACTTATTCAGATTAATCCCCATTAAAGTAAACGACTGGCAAAAATATTATATTAACACTTTTTCATTTACCTTCTTTCAATTTTCTTACTTAAAAAACTGGTATTGTTGATGAGTGAATTTTAACCTTAGAGTTTCTCATGTCCTGTTCATGGAAATGTAGAGCAACCTAGTGATCTGTTGATTGATTTTCCATCCAGAATTCGTTACCATAGTGAGGCCAGGTAAAACAACCAGTCTGCTCGGCCACAATCATCTTGCTCACTAGACCCATAAATATGCATTTTTTTTTTAATCGTCATCTATAATTCTCGAATAAATATTGCCTTGGGATGTCCATTAGGGACAAACTTGTAAATCTAGTTAATATTCTACTACGTAATTTACCCATTACACGTTTTTTAAAGGTCATCAATTTATACCTATTATGTCCTATTAATCAATAGAAAAAAGAACTCTCATAACTATCATGAGTTCCACTAAACCCATGAATATGCATTTTTTTTTTATAACTGTCATCTATAATTCTCCTATAAATATTGTCCCAAGATGTCCTTTAGGGACAAGCTAGTAAATATCTGGCGAATAGCTTAATACATAACTTATCGTTACCCTTTTTTAAAGGTCATCAATTTATGTCAATTATCTCCTATTTCAATTTACAATTAAAAAAAAAGAAATTATAAAGCATAGTGAAGTATGTCAATAACAACCTTTTCTAACGAATGTAACTTTTAAATACTGCAAATTATTTTTTAAATTTTGATAAATTGATAATTAACTTTAAAAAGTTGAAAGTAATCTGCAAAACTTTAATATTGGTGCAAATATAAATATCAAACTTATTAACATATACTTTAAATTTTAATATTAATACCCAAAAAAAAATTAATATTAATGTGATTCTATTCGTATTGAACTGAAAAAAGAAAAAATCAAATATATTATATGTTACAAATAAGGAATTGTTTACAATTTTTGAAAGTTTGGATTTGTTTGGATATACTGATTTAGTATTTTGGCATCATTTTCAAATGAACCGAAATTGAACCGATTATTTATATGATATATGAAAAACAAATAGTTTTAGATACAAATAAAATCCAAGAATCTAAACAATTCTAGTGATATTATTTGCAATTTTTCAGAATGAGTAAAAACGTTACTTTTAAATAGAAAAACAGGGAAAGTGATAAAAAAAGAAAAAAGTGAAAAGTTTATTTATGGAGAGTGGGTTTATTAAAAAATTACTGAAAAAATAGAGAGATTAGGGAAAAGGTAGGAAGAATGTGTAACCATATATATACCGTAGTTAGTAGTAGATAATAACTATCATTATTTATGATAAAAAAATTTTTGACACGAATTATGAGATATTCCTTTAATATATAACTAGCTAATAAGCACCCGCGTGTGTGCAAAAATTAAAAAAATGGAGAAAAACATGGAAAGTAGACGAAGAAAAATAAAAAAAAATGGGAAGTTTATTATGAAGTGTTGGTATTATAAAAAAAATTGTTGAAAAAATAGAGAGAGCAGGAGAGAGAGAGAAATTTTTTACACGAATTAAACGTGATTTGCCTTTCGGGACTCTATTTGTAGTCCAACATCGGAAAGGAACCTTCTTCAAAGTATCAATTTTCCCCGATTACTTCGTGACGCCGTAACCGCGAAACATGCAAATCATACATTCATACTTGAGGTACCCTTTAGGATATAATCGGATTTAGTATTAAATATTGTTTCACCATTAGTTAGAAAATCTAATCATTTTATTAAACATTGCTTCCTAACCCCATATATATGTATTGGTATGTTTGGATTGTAAGATTTTTCTTAGTATTTACGTTTGATTTATATGTAATAAGATATTTATTTATATTTAATATTTATATTTCATTTATATCTATCTTTTAACAAATGATCTGATTCAAATAAGCATCAATCCAAGGAAAACTAAACATAGACGTAGTATCCTAGTTTAACATGTTAATTTATTTTTTGCGAACAGAAATTTTTTAAATTTTGTTTACATTAGATAATTGATATCTTACAGTAGACATCGAAAAGTAAAAAACAAATGTCCTGGCATCCTTATTAAAGGAACCCAAATATGACAGACAGAAGAAAGTACAGACTACGGATAGGAAAATAATTAAAAGGTAAAAAAAAAATTAGAGTTCTTTCCTTTTCTGAATCGATATAATTTATTTTTAAATTCAGCTTTAATGGCACCAGAATTATAAAGTAACAATTAGATATCCTTTTAGTGATTTAGCAAAATTAAGTAAAAAGAAAAAAGAAAAAAAAACACTAAAATGACCGTAAAGGAATGTTAATTAGATCTTTCAAACAAAAGAAAGAAACATAATCTTTGATTATAATAAAAATAAATACTGCAGTTACAATGTCATTATTTCCTTTTTTAAAAAAAGGTCCTAAAAATTCTAATATCCGACTAGCAAATCCGACCTAACACGACCCGATGTTTCCAGGTGATGGACACCACGAAACACATGAATGAGATTAGGAAGATGGGAATTCGATTCCATCTGTCCGTATAATACTTTCCCTTAAATCTTTTTTTTTTAATGGAAAATTGGTGATTTTCACTTCTTTTGCTTCAAAAGCACCGCCCGGAGCTCAGCTACGTCGATCTCGTCGGCACGGTTCTCGGGACGGTAGCAACCTGTTTTCGGGTCGGGCACCCATGACACCTTGCTGGGGGGCATGTTAGCCACTTTCTCCTCCCCAGCTTTCTTGGCCATCACGGCGCTTCTGGCGCCTCCTGATTTCGAACGGTGGATGCAACGCCTTGTGATGAGTAACCGCGCCTGTATGACATTAATTCGTCCGTTAAATAATCATCTCATTATCATTACTCATAAATTAAAAAAAAAAAAAGATTGGTCGGAAAAAATATATATATCTTGAATAATTTTATGATTTAAAAAATATATAAAACCCCATCAAATAAAATTAAATTAGCCTGTCTTTGTGGTATTGACCAATATATTGCCTCTGTTCTTAAATTGGTAAGACTAAGAGGAATGCGTATAAAGAATTTTCCACTTTTAAGATCCAAAAACATAGAAATGTCGAATTAACGTAGAATCGGACACGTTCTAGTCTGATCTGATGATTAAAAGGAAAAGCAAAAAAAAAAAAGTACAATTTCATATAGATTACTCTGTTATTTTAACTCGTTTTTATATATTTTTTAAAACATAAATCATTCAAGAGGAATGCGTATAAAGAACTTTCCACTTTTAAGATCAAGAAAACATAGAAATTTTGAAAATTTAACGTAGAATGCGACACGTTTTGGTCTGATCTGAGAAAAAGCAAAAGCAAAAAAAAAAAAAAAAAGGGTACAATTTCATAAAGATTACTCTGTTATTTTTAACTTGTTTACAGAAAAATAGAGATTTGTACACCAAACATCGGTCGCCTTTAGTTAAATCGACTCAGTTGGACGTTAAGATGATTATAGCAGCACTATTGACGGAAAATTCGTTTCGATAATCCGACAATCGACTGACGATTGACGAAACAGTCCAAAAACACAAAAAACCCGAACCAAATTTTTTTCTTGAAGGCGTGCAATACCTGGATACGGCGTTAGAAAGGACGGTAGAGAAAAGCTTGACGTTAGAGATCGAACGAGCCATTTTATTAAAATATCAAGAAATTTTCAATCAGAAGGTATAAAAACCCAAATCGGATAGTGTGTGTGTGTGTTTTTTTTTCTTTTTTTCAAATCGCTGCTCGAAGAACAAAAGAACAAAAAGACGCTTCGAGCTTCGAAAGAACCAACTCTTTCTCTCTTTTTTTAGATGTGTTGTGCTCGAGAGAACGGAGGATGTTGTATTTATATAGAATAGACGAGGAAACCGAAACGTAGCCGCGTCAAAAGGAAAGCCAGTGGAAGGGGAGAGAGAAGGAGAGAATGAAGGGTTTTTGGCTTTTTGGTTTTGGTTTTTTTTTTTTTTTTCAATTTTTTGTTATTTTGAGGGTGGGGCCCATCAAAGTGGGGATCTGGACGTTCACGCAAGAGCCTCCTAGGGTTTGCCACTTGGACCATTGGTTTCGATCGGTGGATTTTTGAAGAGCCGTTTACGTTTGTTCTTTATGGCTACGATGGTTAGCGTCTGGTCGGCAATTTAGGCCTGGAATTAGCTGGAAATTAAACCTTTTTTAATTTCCTTTTTTGTTTTTTTGGTCGAAATTTTTTTATTTCCATTATTAAAAAACTTTAAAATCCTAGACGGAAGCAAATTATTCTAGATTTCTCCTTTGCACCTTTTTTGCCTCCTCACTAACTGATATCTCTCATTTATTTGAACGGATAAGAAAGGTATTATTAGACTACAAAATTATTAATAATTAGGCATAATAATTATCGTATCATTTTATATATATAATATTAGAATTATAAAATATTGATCATCACATAGATTAAATACTTAAAAATATATTTTTTTTAAATTACCCTACTCATAAACAATTAAAAATCGATTCTACTAAATCAATAAATTTTGTTCATTTGATGATTTTTATTTTCCTCAAAATTATCGTTTCCGCTTTATTTAAGAAGATTGAATTTAAGGCATCGGAAAGTGGAAATTGTGAAGGTTTATAACCTTATGATAGTTCCATTTTGAATATACATCACAGCAATCTATTAAATTTAAAGCCAACATATTGGCCATATGCATCTATTCTTTATATGTGTGCGCGCGTCCACGCATCCTAACCCTATTTTATTATCCTTCCTATATATATTTTATCTGGACACATAAGTACCTCCTTTGTCAAAAGATACTCTATTTTATAATAAAAGCCATTAAAAACACCAAATCAATGTCTATAATAATAATGATGATAAATAGACTGTACAAATACAATGGGTATGCTAAATATATAAAAAAAAATGAAGAAATAAATAAAGGATGTCACAAATGTTACTAAAACTTTAATTAAAAAATGTAATTAAATACCTAAACTTTAAGATTGATCAATTCTGTACCTAAATTAATCAAT
The DNA here is from genome assembly GCA_024138025.1 of Combretum micranthum. NCBI lineage: Eukaryota > Viridiplantae > Streptophyta > Magnoliopsida > Myrtales > Combretaceae > Combretum > Combretum micranthum. The sequence continues at coordinate 45,209 of JAMXBD010001715.1, read as the reverse complement.
TTGATACCTATAAGATCTTTTTGTGTGTGCCAACAGTACATACATCAAGTTCTTTCAAGTATTGAATTGATCGATTTTAAAATTCAAATACTTATGGCATATTTTACCAAAATTTATACACCATTTGTAATATTATAAATTTCTTAAATAAATCATTGTTGGTGATCATATTTACTTGAAGAGGTTATTATGCTATAAAGTGGACATTAAACAATAAAAATGGAAAGCAATCTATATGAAAAGAAAATGAAGAACACCCAACACCTACAATAATGAACATTGTGCCCAACCGGATCCATTATTACAAAGCTGTGAATCCTGAAAGGTTTCATATGATGTGCATGGGTCGAAAATGATATTAAAATGAACAGTCTGAGCCAAACTAATTCCATTCGTCAGCGAGAGTCATTCGCAAGAAACATAAAACTATAGGATTTGTGCATAAAATAAGAAGCCTAAGCCATATACAACTAAATATAAAATTTTAAATAATTTTATAAACTACAGAAGCATCATAATTAAGAAAAAAATAAAATACATATTAGTCTTGTCAAAAAAATTTAATGAAAAATAGGGAGAAAGTATCAAAACATGACAATAGATAAAAATATTTATCATCTTTTAAAAGTTCAAATGTGGCATGCTTTATACACCATATTACTAGACCATATATTAGCATGAAAATGATAGAGACACATTTGATATAGAGTGTTGGAGAAAGTCCATATTTATCTTGATAGGAAAAAAAATTATTGTCCTAAACTTTCTATCTTGAGCTATACAAGTCTCAAAGTGTTTCACTTTATATTATCAGACAATACATCCTCATGATCAGCATCTTATAAAGGGGTATAATGCAATCATCCCCCGCATCACGGCGGGCGAAATTATTGTTCATACATAGTGCTCTCACGATTTTTCAATTCCATAGCAATCAAGTAAAGTGATATTACATCAGAATCCATCCTAGTTTGTATCGACCACAGTTTGGGGATCTACCTTAAATATAAAAATCATTACCTAAGAGGCTAAGACCACAAACTAGCTAGAGCAACCCCAAAAATAAATAAATAAACCCAACCTTTCCTTTCATATGACACCCACATAAAACCACAGCATGGATTAGATAAAGTAACGGCATTTCTACTTTCTTGTGGCTCCAAGATCCCATGCTACAATTTCCCTTCTTCTTGAGCAATTTTCCAAACTCTCCCAGAGGCAAAACGAGCATCATTTGAAGAAATAATAAACCCTTATATTATAATGTAAAGTTCGGTACCTGAGAATCATTGGGAATAGGATGAGTTAGAAGGATAGGAATGAAATGGAATGAAATAGGAGGCAGAATGATAAATCAATTCTTTATTTGGATATATCATGGAATTGGTATTGTATTTGTCAAAAATATCCTCACCAATAATGTATAAGAGGGTAAAAAGAGAGTTGTGATAGTAATAAGTTTTTCAAAGACAAAATCGAATTCTTGCTTAAAGCCGAAATCATTGATTCCCGAAAATTGCAATTCTAACTTTTAAAAATAAATCCAAATGTAAGAATAGAAATAGAATCTGGAATCATGTACAGTTTCATTCCAAATTCATTTCCGCATAAGCATTACCCCAATGTCTTCTACAAGGGATTTGAATTGACCCTCTAGTCATAAAATTCTCAAAATCCACATAAAACCCTCTCATTTCCTTTCCCAAAATTCTCATTATCTAATCATGAAAAAACCTACTTAAAAACGGTCAAACAAATGAAAAAATCGAATCAAAATCCTAATAAATTTTTTAATTTTACATCCTAAGAGGCCAGCTACCAAAAAAAACATGTGGAAAATTAATTATTTTTCTATTGTAATCAATGTAAAGAGACTAAAGACTTCAAGGTTTCACTCTAAATTCACATGTAAATTTTAATACTAAACCTTCGAAATGATTAACAACAAATATCCACCTCAAAAAAATCGACCTAAATAAAATGGTTCCTTTTCTTTTAATTAACACTTTTTTTTTAATTAACACAAAGCGATGAAGGTGGAGTTGGAATAAAAAGAAAAGGCGCTGTAGAGCTCCAACAAACGGATTGATACTCACTTCACAGAATAGGAAGGAGATCCGACATGATGAGGAAAGTAGAAAAGAGAAAGTAGTTGGTTGGTAAAGAAAGTTTCATGGAGAAGAATATAAGACGTAATGAGTTGGAATTTTACTTTACTTTACTTTGCTTTGTTTATTTTTTTATCTTTTCCGATATTTGAATGTAGCCATTTGGGGGGAGAGAAAGTGATATATGAAAATTCTATCATCCGGTTATGTTTTGTAGCAGGATTGAATTATTAATTATTTAATAATTCAAATTCATATTAAGTATAATTATATCATTAAAATACTTGATATATCATTTATTATAGTCATTTTAATGATGATATGATTAATAAAGTTCTTATATAATTCAATATGTATAGAAAAAAAGAGAAGGAGAAATTATTGTAAAAATCAGAATGCTCTTTTAAAAAAATACAGAATTGGTTTTAATTAAAAAGTAAATAACGGATATGGGTTTTAAGAATACATTTATAGATATGTATATACAGAAATTGGATGGTATCAAACAAGATATTTTTATGGAAGCTCTTCGTTATACCAAAAATAAAAAGAAATGAATATGATATTTTCATAAAGTTGCAAGAAAAAGAAATTTAGCAAAATCGTGGCTTGTTTTTGCTAGTGAAGTTGGGTGTGACCTATACTTGATAATGAAATTTTTAATTTTGAAACTATTATATATAAATTAATACTTCATTTTCTGATTTATACTTTGTGGCTTCTAGAAACGAAGAATTTTAGGATTTCAGGGACGGAATCAGATGCCCTAGATCATGCCCCTTTTGGATATAGATATTAAAAAAGGACCACGAGGTAAAAGGTTGTTGAAGTCAAGCAATCTTATTTATTATTTTATATTCATATACTTTTTTTTTTTTTTTTTTTTGCCATCATTCATATACTAATTTAATATATATACTACTTATGTCCCTAATATTCTAGTAATTAAGTGGGAGAAATCTTTGTAACGCTATATATGGAATTGTTTTATGGAATTATACAAATAGCCATTTCAATCTAGGTTGCTAGGAACTATGAAATGATCTAAATTTAAATTTTATTTAATTTTCATGTATATGTTTATTTATCTTAATTATTGAATTAAATGAGCATGATGATTTATGAGAGTTGTGTGTGGTAATAGTCTAAATGTGTTTAAGTTAGTGTAAATTGAACATTTCTTGTGTTATGTTACATATGTAATGAAATAATATCCTTGTTTTATATATATTAATGTGTGTATAGTATAGTTAATAATTGTGTCTTTATACATTAATATATTAAGTTAAGTTTAAATCTATAAAATCAACTTTGGATTTGCTTAAGATTAGTTGATAGAAATTTCCCTTAGTTAAGTCAATAATTATGCCTAAATAAACCCCAAATGAGACTCAAATTAACTCAAATGCAAACTAAAGTTATATAAGCCTTAAAAGTCAATTATGAGATAAGTTTAAGGCTAAAATTTGCTTAATTAGACTTTCCTTTGGCAGCCCTTTCTTTTTATCCGAATTTTCCTTTTTCTTTCTTTCCTTTTCTCTTCTTCTTTCACTCCAATTCCAAGCCTAAACCAAAGACAACATCAAGCTTTGTGAATCAAAATTCTCTCCAAGACAAGGCATATATCATGTGAGTTGATGTAAGTATAATTTTTGTTTTATTTTCATTTCTTATAGTAGTTATGTGAGATATTGGATAGAATGAGTTTAATGTTATCTAAATTGCTTGTTCATGCATTGAAATTGGGTTGGATTGTGTTTTGTTAGTGTGTGAGTTTGTTTATGTGTTGTGGTAGTAATATGGAGTGTTGGGAAGAAATAAAGATAGTTTAAGTAGTTAAAGTTGAGGATGAATGGAAGTGGGATTTGAAGTGATTAAATGTGTTGATTTAATGTTCTAAGTTGCTAGGATTGATTAGTATAGATTGGAGTAAGTATATAAAGCTAAAAATGAAATTGAAGAAGATTTAAAAGTGTTATAGATTAGAAAGTTACAAAGTGAAAAACAGGGAAAATGAGTTCTGTCGAATAGGTCTGTTTTGAACGTACGCCGGCATCTGGAATTTCAACACAACCGGCATAGAGGGTAATTAGAGAGTCAAAGCCGCCGGCGTATGAGGCGGTGTTGAAGTGGAACAGAACTAAATATTTAAACGTCGGAGTGAAATGCCGCCGGCATAACTACCTATGCTGCCGGTGTTCATTCAAATTTTGCAAGCGTTGGAAGGCAGCGTATCCCCTGATTTTTTTCAAATTCAAACTTCTTCAATCTTCAATCTTTACTTCATATATGATTTGCTATTGAATATATAAGCTAGATAAACATGTTTTATGCATGAATTTAATATTAAAGCTCTATGCAGAGTTTAATGAATTTCCTGTATAATTGATCTAGGATTGTGATATGTATATATATACACATATATGTGGATGTGAAATCTATATTCAATTATTGATTATTTTGATATTCCTATTTCAGTTAAGGGTTCTTCGGTTAGTTCATCACCGAGTGACTATAGTGATATACTATCAGGTTCAGGTACGCAATAACTTGTTTGATGTTTGCTAGGACTAGGCATTCCTAATTTGACTTAATTTGATTTGGCTTAATATTTTGATGAATTGGATGTCTATTACGCTATTTAATCTGGTCCGAGGAGCAGCAAAACTGTCATGATGTAATGACATGTTAGTTAGGCGCTTAACCAAGTCATGATGCAATGACTTTACCATGATGCAATGGTACGCTATGATGCAATAGCAATTCTTTTTAGTTAAGTGGGTAGCCGATAGGGGGAATAGTATCTGAGTAACGTTTACTTAATCTTAGGGAGAAATACCATGGTTTAGTTCAAAGTTTATGGGAACTTGTGAACTAGGCTCATGTCATGGACTGAGTTTAAGTAGAGTCGGGCAACAACTTTTGAACCTTAAATGAAGCTATTATCTTCATGAAATAGATATAGGAGATATAAGTATTCGGACTGCTTATATCAACCCACTGAGCAGCTGCTGTTACTCAGGATCCCTAAATTCCCAAAGCGTGATTCTGGGGTTTGAATACCCTCCCATTGTTTTGTGAAAGAAGACTTAATAAGATAATCACTTGTCTATTGATGCATTTCATTTGATTTACGTGGGCTTGATAATTTGTTCTTGCATTGGTTATTATGTACTGGGCCTTTGGCTCACTTTTGCTGCTTTGCAGATAATGGAGACGAGTTTTATGATGATTTGGGTTACGGGTCAGACTTCGAGAAATTCATGGATGAGTGGGACGAATAGGACTCGAACACCCTGGACTTTTGGAGGAGTTTTTATTAAAGGAAAAGTTTTGTATAGAAGGCTTGATAGATATGCCTAAGTTATAAAGACCTTAAGATCTCCTAGGATTCTTTTTGCTTTAAGAAAACTTGTAATTTTGTAGTGTCTTGTGTTGACACTAAACATTGTATATATGATGTAAATGTATGTATAGATTGCTTTTGTTAGCAATCTTATTTTGTTAAAAGTTCTTTATAAAGTTTTAGTAGTTTTGATCAAACAATTTTCATAAACTGTTAGCTTTAGGACAACTTACATATAATGTGAAAACGTTATATGTGGTTGGGGACTCGGTACTCAAAATCTCGAGATTTAGAGGGTCGGGTCTTTACAAACTAGGAATGACCAAAAAAAGATAAAAAAAAAAAATAAGCTGGTAGGAGTTACTCATGATACATTAGTAAAAAAGAATACCAAATATTTGCTTTCTTAGTTAGATATAATTTTGTATCTATGATTTAGCTTTCTATATTGACTAGTATTCCATTTAGATGTTTTATTTAAACCAAGTAAATACTTGATGTCATCTCTTGAACTACTTCATTTCAGTTTATTAGATCAGTCGACTAAAATTTACAATTGTACTCATTTTAACACTGTAGTTTGCTTTATTTATTGAAATTTCAAGTGCCCATAGTTTATTTTAACCGGTATATGCCTTGTTTTTTAACCATATTTATAATTTTATAGATGAACTCCTCCCTAAAAGTAGCATCAGATGTAGTTGAATCCTTTTGGTTTAGAAATAGTATGGACGTAATTAAGTTCAAAACCAAAAAAAAAAAAAAATTCTTTTGGTTAAATTGCACAAACTTTTAACCAAAACTTTTCTAAAAGTATTTTGAACAGCTTCAATTTTTTAAAAGCCAACACTTATACTTCCTACAAAACTAATATGCTAAATGATATGAATTAATATATTGGGCTCTAACTATTTAATTAAAGAATTTTATATAATAATTTAAAAGTTTGAAAATATAAAAAAAGGAAAAATCTAATGAAATGTTTAAAGTATATTTTGAAAATTGAAAAAAAAAAAAAACAACTTATCTTAGTCTCACATAGATTACAAATGAATCAAAGCGGTTGATAAATTATTTGAGCTCAACTTGATTTTTACTCAAGTTCGATTAAAACATAGTCAAGTTGAGGTTAAGCTCAAGTTCAAATTGCTTAATTAGTTTATTGAGTCGGGCTCAAGCTTTATAATATTTAGCTTGATCAACTAGCAAGCATACTTAAGCTTGAGTGAAGTATAGACGTTAATCGAGTTCGAATTGAATTTGGATATTAATGTTACATTAATTAGAAAAAAAAATATTTTCAATGAATTAAGCCCAAATGAGCTTAATTGAATCGAGTTCAAACTTGTTCGATATCATTTCGGGTCAAGCTCAAGTTGAGAATTTTGATAAATTTCATGAATGATACTTAAAATTTGATAAAATATGCAATTGAATATCTAAACTTTGAAATTGATTGATTTAATACCTAAAAACTTTTCATATATGCCAATAGTATCTTCATCATATTAGTTAGAAAAAGCCATGTAGGATGATAACGTTAGCCAATCTGACGAAAGTATCACTGACATGTATGAAAAGTTCCTTTAAATACTACATTGATCAATTACAAAATTAAAATATGATTCATAGCATTAACCCTTAAAATTTTTAACTCGACTAAGCTCAACATAAGTTTAAATTTTGAAATAAACCCTTCTTTTTATTTTTTTTTTCTTAATTCACAACCACATCATAATTTTTTCCCACAATATTTATATTTAACAGGTTTTTTTCAAAATAAGACTATTGCATTAAACTAATTTACTAAAATATCTATTTCATGTTATAGAAGTAAATATTAGATTTGATGTTTTATTATAAATATCGACTTTTCAGCAAATGCATTGCTCATGCAATCTCGGTTAGCAAATCTTTGGGATAGTGGCACATAAAGTGCCTATATTATCAATTTTGTACAATTTTAGTGTCAAACCTTCATTTTTAGTAAATTAGTGTTTGTTCTTTTAATTCAATTCCAATTTAATGTCTCTATTAACGAGAAAGTTAACAATCGTTACATTTTTTTGTATTTTAGTGTCTATACTTTATCTTTTATTATATTTAAATCTCTATACTTTAATTTTGGGGTAAATTATACTCGAATATCCCAACATTTGGCAGTAAGTTCATTTAAGGTTATAAAGTTTCAGATAGTTAAAAAGAGATCCTAACGTTTAGAGGTAAGTTCATTTAAGGTCTTAACATTTGAAGAAGTGAGTCAATTTTGATCCTCAATGACACATGTCAACAAAAGAAGAGCACGTGTCCTTGAGAATATAAATTGACTTACTTCTTCAAACGTTAGGACCTTAAATAAACTTAACCTCAAATGTTGGAACCACTTTTTAACCACTCAAAATGTTAGGACCTTAAATGAACTTACTCCCAAATGTTGGAGCCTTCTGATGTGATTTACCCTTTAATTTTGTTACATTTTAGTGTCTATTTACTAATTAAAATCAATATATGAAATTTCTCTATTAATATATGTAACTTATTTGATATATGCTTAATTGATATTAATTTATTAAGAATTATTATTTATTAAAAGTTACCATTTGATTTTTTAGTTGATGTATTAATTTAAAAATTAAAAGGAAGTTTTGTATCTCAATTTTTTGTTACCATGCATAACTTTTGAATATAATGTTTGATATGGTGAATTTTATATTGTTAGGAAGCTCATATGATGTGCTAATATTCAAAGCAAGATCTCAAATATGTCCTATTATTTGAACAATTTAAAATTGTTATAAGTTGAAAACCATAGTCATTTAACCTTGAAATGCAGATTTTTTTATTTGTCAAATGATATACTTCTACAGAATAATATACTACAAAAAAAAAAAACTGAATTTTAGAGATAGAAGGTAAATTTCTGTTCCAACAAAAAAAATCATCACCACTAATTCTATTTATAGAGATAGAACTTTTTTTATTAATTTTCCATTTCAAAATTTACGTCTCTAAAGATCAATTCTCTTATAGCGATATAATATTTTGTTATGTTTTTAATAGTAAAATGTTAAATTTTCAAATTTTGTAGTTCCATTATCTATAGATACAATACTTAAAGAAGGTAAATTATTGTTGTTGGACAGTTCATGTTCCAAATTATTTGCAAAGAGTTAAGTAAAGTTAAAAATTGTATTATTAAAACAGTCATTTTTCTTAGGTAGACTTCTCTTTTTTTTTTTTAATTTTTTATACTTTTGATATAAATATTGTTAATGGTTCATTTTGACTGAGTCTACGCACCTAAGTGCAACCCAGTAAGATCCTTCAGCTAGAAAGGAAAAATTAATTTAAGCCCCCACTTTAAAATTAAGGTCTTTTTCTTCCATCCAAATGTATAGCAAAGTCAATAATCAAGACAAGATGTTTTTAACAATCTTACAGTTGTTTTTAGGAACATGATTGAAAATAATCTTTTTAATAAATAGTTATCTTTTAATTTTTAAATAATTTATCAATAAAAAATCGATTTTCAATGAAGTAATGAATAAATGGCCAAAAAAATGAATTAATGAATAACTTTCTTTCAAAATTTAAAATAATATAAATTGAAAAAAAAAGTCAAATATTATTTTTAATAAATTAATTAGTGAATAAACACTAAAATGCATCAAAATCAAAATATAAACACCAAATGCAATCAAAACTAAAGTACACAGCCATTAACTTCCTATTAGTGGAAATACTAAATTGAAACTAAATTAAAATAATAGGCATTGAATTGCTAAAAAAAGCACTAAATTGTCAATAAATGATAGTACAAGTTATCCCACGAATCTTTATTTCAATCATAACATGTAAACCACGTTTAGCCCTTTAGTAGAAAAAGGATCTTTGTTTAATAAATGCTATTAATTATTACAAATCAAGGTGACCTTTTTCCAAACATTGGTGATATATGGTTGAAGTACCTTCTAGTAAAATTTATATCTTATACCAACTACCATTAAACTGATTTTAGGTTAATGTTGTTGGAAGAAACTAACGCTATAATCGAATCAAAACTACTAATGAGCACCTCGATGACAAATCAAATTTCATCCACTACAACCGAGTCAAGTTCAAGTTCAATTTCAGGCTACTTGAGTAGCTATCGAGTTTGAACTATAAAATACTCGATTCAAGCAACTCAAGAGCCTATTCGAGGTTTTTATATTTTTTTGAAAAAAAAGTTATAAGATTTACATTTTTTTCTCATTTTTAAAGCCTATTTTCGTATCATGCCTTTTTTTTTTTTTCCTTTTCATATCTGATGATCTACATTTATTATATACAAGACCAAATCAACAAAACACCATATTACATTCACAAAACCTAATTTATTTTTCAAACTAATTCATTTTTATAAGAATAATCAAATCTAATCGAGTTGAACTCAAACTTATCGAGTATTAATTTGAGCTGAGTTCATGTATAAAAAAATAAAAATCAATCAATTTCAAGTCAACCTAGGGCTTTGAGCTTGTTATTTGAGTCAAGTTCAATCTTGACATTTTATCGTCTTAACTCTTCATAGCCCTAAAGTAAATAGTAATAAAACAAAAAATCCCAAAGTTAGCCTATTATTCTATTAGATTTTTTTAACATATTTTTACGTAAAATAGTGTTCTAATAGTTAAAAAGATAAAGAAAAAAATAAGCTTAGACATTATCTAAGTCAATCCATCCCTAATCATCATACTATTTAATTAATTCAATTAAATATATTAACTGAAAATTAAAAAAAATTATTAAAAAAAATCAGAATACGCCATTTTATTATTACCTTCACTAGCCATCTTAATGCCAAAGTGACAGTCACCCATCATCTAAAAGAGGTGTGATCACAAACAAGACATGTGTTAAAACATACTACTATGACTAGGTTGTCACCCACTCATGTTGGTAGGTGATCATCGCTCACCACCTCTGGGGAAAAAAAAATGATCCAATTATTTTAATAATTGATTTAAAGTCAAGTCATATGATTCGACCCGATTTTAGTCCATTCTTCTCTCTTTTGTTAAATTTTCAATAATGGAGATTGCATGACTCACCTATAGTGATATGTTGTATCCCATCTCCTTTTTGTGGTCTTAATTGTATTTTGGAGTAGCTATGACCAAAAAGGTTTTTTTCCTAATTTTGCTTTTCTTTTAATTATTTTATCTTTACTATTTTTTATATATTATTTAATAATTTATTTAATTTTATGTCATTAACTGATATATCCCAGCACAAAATCTATATCAAGAGTTTTCATTTATAAATTTAAGAAAACATTAGACCAAACAAAATATACTTAAAAGCACATTTATTTTTGTATATTGTTAATAACAATATATTAAATGCTCTGATAGATACTAAATTTTTACTATTTACATGAAATAGTCTTTTTCCATTTTTTTCCTCATATTTTATTTTCTTTTCTTTTCTTTTTTTTTTTTTTGCCCTTATGAAGACTTGGGATATCGACAAGTGTTTGCTAGTTTGAACCTACCAACAATGGACTAAGACAGAGCCCGATTTTAGTAAGACTGTGGACGATGTCTATCTAGTACCATCATCATCCTTACTCCACTATTATTATGCACCACCACTCTTATAACTTGCTATCACCATTGTTATCACCACATTATCCCTTAGTACCATTCTATTATCCTCATAGCTACCATTACCACAATATCACCACTCTTGTGTTGCCACCCCTACAACACTATCTCCATTACCATCTCATAGCTACAATTACCACCACTATTGGGGAACTGTCACCACTAATGCCAGTAATCTTTCTCCACTACTACACTATTATTGCCAATGCTACCATCATATTACTACCATATCATGCTATAACCATTAACGTTCAACCATCACCGCTATTCCTCCACAATCATCCCTTTTCTTTCACTATGTGAGTGGTTGCAACCGTAAGTTCAATGCCACCATGATAGCACCATCACAATCACCATGTCATCTTACCACCATCAGCTATTGCCACTACCCCACATCACTACCAAGTTTCCATAAAAGCATCACCATCTAATGGCAATGTCAATGTAATGGTAGCAATAGAAATGGTGTTACGTGCAAAGGGCGAAATTATGTTTATGTAGTATTTGGGTGGTAGCAAAGATAATAGTAGTAATTTTTCTAAAAATAGAGATATATTTTCATTTAATTACCAAGTCATCCACTGCAATATAAAAATAACAACTAAATGATACGATCGTTATTCCTTTAAATAGAATCTCATATGAAATAGTGTCAAACTCTTAATTTCCTAACAATGCAAAATAGATTATTCAAAGAAATGTCCGATTATATTTAATTAAGTCCTAAAATTTCAAAACCCTAACCATTTAATCATTCAATAATTAAATTATAATAAATCGTAATGTATATTGAAATCAAAAATTTAAAAATAAAAATAAAAAACTAAATATTATAAGTGTACCATAATGTCCGAAATATTTAATATAGTAAGTGCGAAACTTTTTCATCATAAATATTAGGAAACATGTCTTTATGCTATCATGCATGTCAATCAAACCTAGTGAACGGAAATTATTAAATAGTATGTATGATAATTAGCAATAGTAATAAATATTAAATAGTCTTATGATCTTTGACACATAAGATTACTAGTATATGATAGATGCACGTGTGGCATGACAATTTCTATCATTCTTATGAGGTGTTATTAGGGGACTGTTACAAATAGAAACATGACATGCATTTATTTACTATTAAAGCGATGTTTATTCCTAAAATATATCTATATTTATCCTTTTTCTATTTTATTCTGCAAATTAAATGGATGCTAGATCTCATTTAGCTTTTCATGGAATAAGATCCAAATAACCTAAATTGCTTCTAAAATTTTCTCAACTTTTTTTTATTAAATGTATTACTATTTTAGATATCTCTCCTATCCCTCTTTTTATATTAAATTTCCTTAACTTTTTATCGATAATGTTATTACGTTATATAGCCAAGGTAACGTTTCATGTGACCTTTTGGTTACAAATTGACCCGTAAAAGCAGTGGCTATGGAGTACCCCTTGCTTCCATCGGACGGCCTAGAAACTGCTGGGACCATCTGTCCGTGACTATCAACATCAACCATGTGAAGCGGGCATTGCACCAGGAAAATAAACTATGGAAGGAAATGACTCCGATGATGCAGGAATCCAGCCGATAGATTCTGAACCGTAGATGAAACCTAGTATGCATCCATGAGACCGTCCACGTGGAAGAGATTGAGAAAAAGAGGTAGGCGGCGGACTCTGAGGATTCGGTCCGCGCGTTCTGGAAGAAAAGGCAACCACAACCACTCAGACTCGTGAAAGGTCCATGCGAGTTCATGCTTGGCGGAGTCAAGGTCAACCACGTGAAAGGGTCGCACTTAAGCAAATGACCTTTTCCCATCAATTTGCGGCCGCCAATTCCATACTGCGTCCCGATAATCCGCGATGTATGATAAAGTTCCTGATAAACGACAGCCCAACTTGTATTCGCTAACAACTAGAGAACATAAAAAAAAAAGAAGAAAGAATAATAATTAAATAAAATATATTTTATTAATGGGTGGATGTGTGATTATGGGAAAATTTATATGATCTTGTTGCAGTTATAATGAGTCTGATCTCATTATTGGTCTGTTTGAATGATCTATTTTCATCTGTATCTATATCTATATCAAAAAGATATATAAATATATTCGATTTGTATTTATATTTTATCTATATTTGATATTTTCATGAGAATTGTTAATTTTTTTTATCTATATCTATTTTTTAATAAAAAATTTGTTAGAAAAAAATTAAAATAGTATCTGTATCTACTTAAAAAACTAAACAACACTACGTATTAATATATGATTCATATTTTTTGTTATCCGAGTCTTTAAATTTTTTATACTTTTTTTTATAATTTTTTTAATTTTCATATAATTAGTATTGCGATCTCATTACAGAATTATAAAAGTTTCCATGATTATAGTGGACGGTTTCGTGGAAAGTACATACATAGTTTTTCAAATGTTTTACATGTAGATTTATTTCGAAGTAATCCATAGTGGGTGGTTTTTCTGAGAATCTATCTATAGTGGGTAATTTGATTATTGATCTATAGTGGGCAGTTTCACGGGGAATTCTTCCATGGTGGATAGCTCTCCAAACATACTATATTTCATGCACATATTTTTTTTTCCCTTATTGACGGTTTTATTTTATTTTTAGCAAAAAAAAAAATGTATTTTACGGATCATATGTTATATTTTGAGACACCAAACACCCTCCCTCCCTTTTAAATAATATAGATTATCATTTTAGAATTGATTATATCGTTTTACATCACTATAATTAAATATATATATTTTTATATATAAATCAAACTCAAACAAATTGAGTTGGGAACTTTTTTCCTTAGTGTTGGCAGATCGATTAGTCCATCACTTACTGATGAAATAATCCGAAGGGCTAAATACAATTCACATTTCATTGGTTGGGTTATTGTTACGTGTACATATGAACCATTCAATAATCCATTAGATCAATCCTGTGAAAGAGGAGTAAGATGATAGAATTTCTCGGAAATTTGCTAAATCACTTTCGCGGAAACTCAATTTCGTACTGTTTCGATATAATTTGTTTACATTATTACTTAAAACAGGGGTTATCGGGCGAGTGATAAATATACAGCCTACGTAATGCATGCGTAATTACATATACACAACATAAGTAATAATGATATGAAAAAACCATGCTAAGAAAAGGAAGGAAAATTTTGATTTACATGGTATATTAGAATTTCCTTTGGTGATGTTATAAATTTTAACTTATAGTTTTAAACTATGCCGACGATCTTTCAAAGAAAATTTTACAATTTCTAAGGTTTATTTAATAAGAGGGGCCAGCAAATATAAGAATGAAAAATATGCACAGCCGACCAATTTTAAGAAAATTCTTATTTTATGGCGGTTCATATTCATACACAAACTATGATCGTATCACTGAAATATTTGATATATCACTTATTATATTTATTTAATGGCTAAATGAATGATTATATAACCCTATATATGAAACTGTAAAAATTCTTAATTCTTAATGGATTTTTTGCTGTAAACATGCGCATGCGTAATCTTTTTATTCGTCGTAACATTCAATCGTGTATATAATAAAAAGAAACATTATCAAGATCACTACTAAAGTTTTAGGTAATTTTTTCTTTCAATTTACGTATAAAATTTGAACTTTACAAAATATCATACTTAATTCAACTTACACCTAAAATTTAAAATTAATAAGTGTTATAAACTAATAGAACATTTATTTCTCAATCACGTTCATAATTGTTAGAAAAATATTATGAAAGTATGTATATATAACTGATGAGAGATTACGTCATGAATCCCACTTGCAAACACAAGTTAATTATAATATTTAATGACCCATGCTCAACGTACCACACTAATCGAATTTTAATTTTGTAGCTTCTTTATTATTATACAAACCAACGGTCTAAACTTGATGTATATACCGATTCAACCTTTATCGAATTCGAACAAGCAAAAATACTAAAATTAATCGATTTCAATTATAAAAATAGATGATTATAGGAATCTCAGTTTTATTTAACTCTTTCTATCCCGTTGGCTTGTGGTAAAGAAAAATAAGAAAAACGAAGAGTAGAAATGGTTGGAAGATACAAAACTCCACCATTGGTTGGATGATGGAATAAGACGGAATTTTCTGAGCTTCCATGTTTTATTTCTTCAAAATTGGAAGGAAATAGAAGAGAAGGTATGAAAATTACCGAATTCCCAATCCATCCTACCTTGTCTTTTCTTCTTCAAGTTCATTTCTTATACACACATATATATATATGGATATTTATAATTTTATTTTGCATCTTGTTTTATCTCTAAAAATAATTTAATTCGTTCTAGTTCTTTTTACCCCTATGGCCCTATCCTTTTTTTCCATATTGTTTTTTATTTTTTAATTCTTCGCACTCGATTTTTAGCGAAGATAAATTAATTAAAGTGCTACCAAGTTGGCAAGAGGACCAGGAAACATTACATCAGAATCAGATTGAAGTCCGTTGAAACCCAATTTTAAGGTTAAATTGGATATCAATCAATCATTTTAACGGTGGATCCCACATACATGATGGACCCTAATAATCCCAATTCCCACGTGATTCTCTTGCATTTTGGTCACAGGTTCAAAGAACCTTTGAAAAGTCTCTTCGACTGGTCGTGATCATCTTTTACTTTTCTTTCTTCTGGATCCCTTCTCAGTTCTCATCTCTGTGGCAGGGTTTGGAAAATTCCTGCCCTTTCGTCAGATGAAAACAAAAATGGAAAAAGTTCAGTTTAGTCGATCAATAAAACCATATTTTGTTATTTTCAAAAATTAGAATAGAATCCTAATAATTTTTTTATTTATTAATTTTTTTATTCAGATAAAGATATTTTAGAAATCAAAAATCTCTTTTTGTTGTTAATAAATTTAAATAATAAATAACTATTCATAATAATATTTTTTTATAAAATTGCTATTACTTTGAAATAAAAGCCATAATAACTCTAGTTATAATAGAATTTCTATTATGTTAAAGTGGATAATTTTTGTTTTTTATATTTTTAATATCTATCATTTTAAAATGTTTTTAGTT
This sequence comes from Combretum micranthum, assembly GCA_024138025.1. NCBI lineage: Eukaryota > Viridiplantae > Streptophyta > Magnoliopsida > Myrtales > Combretaceae > Combretum > Combretum micranthum. Next base: position 29,036 of record JAMXBD010001715.1, on the reverse strand, counting down.
GATGTGTTTATAAGTAGAGATGCAACCGGGGCGGGTCGTTATAGGGTGCCCGCCCGCCCGCCCCGCTAAAAAACCCTATAGGTTTAGGGTCGGGTTTTGGGTTGTACTCATAACCCGTTGGGAAAACCCGACCCGATTTAATTTAAAAAAATTAAAAAATTTAGTTTAAGGAATTTACTTATTCATTAGTTGAATGATGCTTTTCATAAAATTATTTTGTTATTCATGTATTGAGTCACATGATAGGATATAAATTATATTTACAATTAATAATCACTGACCAATTATCCAGAAAAATCGGTTTCCATGTGCAACCTTCCCCACTTTTTCAAAATTCATTTCTTTCCATGCAACACAACAAAGTAAAAAAATTAATTTTCTCAGAAAAAATAGATATTATATATATAATGACAAATAAATCAAGAATATATAGATCGTCGTGTAGTGTCATATTATATTATTATTATTATTATATTATTATTAATATTATGAGTTGGATGTATTATATATATATATATATATATATATATGTAAGTCTTCTAATAATTTTAGGCAATGACATGTCTTGAGTTATTGACTTTATCTTATATATTCAATTTTCATGTTTAATAATTTTTTACCTGTCTTTAACGTTTCTAATTTTTTTAAAATAAAAATTAGATTTTTATCAACTCCATTGAAATTTTTGCCCTCCTCAACATGCCTCACTACAATAATAATTTAATGAAATAATAAAATGATGCATTTAATTATGTAATATATTAAACGGGTCGGGGCGGGTTCCTAAATAAACGGTCGGTCGGGTCGGGTCGGGTTCTGGGACACCCAATTTGTAATCGGTCGGGTTTGGGACAGGATGACCCGACCCGTTTACATCCCTATTTATAAGTGAATCGACATAGAATTCGCAAATCCGTACAGAGTGCTGATGTGCCTTCATAATTGATGGTAATTAATGGTGCCATCCTCCCCCATGAATATTACTTGCCCTTTTTTCTTTCTTTAAATTTTTTCTTTTTATTTTTCCTTCCCTCCAATAACTCCAATTTCAATGAAATTAAATCCAATAAAAAATAAAATGAAATAAACTTCACATATAGCAATAAAATATAGGTTGTTCATTAAATCAAACCAAACCAAACAAAACCGCAAAATGCAGTACTTTTATATTTCGGTTCGGTTTGCGGCTCGGTTCAGAAATAGTCTAAAAAATTACAGTTCGGTTCGAGGGTTGAACCGAATCGAACCGTTTGAACCCAAATCGAGCTACTTCACATTAAAAGAAATAAAAAAAAATAAAAAGTCATCTTATTTATTTATAACTCTTAAACATTTAAATATTAAAATCACATATGACATATCATTCTAATATCACATAATATAGTATGCTAGAATAGTCTTCACATGAAATCACAATTATAAATTCTAATAACATTCTTATGTTTAGATGCATCATTGAAAGGGAAAATAACCAAGATTTTAATTTATAGATTTACTAGGAAAAATTGTAATTCTATTCCCATTTATGAAATACAAATTACATTTTTAACCACATTAATGTTATTTATAAATAAAATGTTGTGAATATTATAGTTTTTCATAATATATTTTACATAATACACTATTAAATGTATTATATATTTAATAATATTAAACAAGCAATCTTTTACTGGAATAAAAAATTTTCCAATATATTTTCCTATTTTTAATTTTAAATTCTTCCTAAAATTAGTAGATATGCATCAGATTAAAATAAAACGATATAATTGAGTTTAGAATATACACAATCATTTAATTGGCATAACAGAAATTTAAATATATTATAATGGAAGAATATTATAAATAAATATGGGATTAAGGTAAAAGAATGATTTTATTTAGTGAGAGTTATAGATTTATTAAAATTATATATTACTTTAAATTCGCATTGAAAAATATTTTAAAACGGAATAATATGCATATATGAAATTATTAAATACACAATCTGATATAATGATAAGTAACTTTAATTCTGGTACAACGTTCCTCAATCTAAACATTTTTTTCTTTTCTCGAGAACTCAAATAATTATTAATATTATTTATTAGAACTAAATGCTTTTAAAAGCGATGTGAATCGAACCTAACCTAACCAGACCAACCCATATTTGAAGCGGTTGGGTTTGAAACTTTGAACCGTTAAAAGCGGATTGGTTCATTAAAGGATTGAACCGAACCAAACCATGAACACCCCTAAAAATATAAGATGTTATGAACGTAAGACTTGATATAACTAAGTCCTCTACTCGAAGAGGTTTAGATAAATTTTATTGAGGGTTAATGTCACGAATGACATCCGAACCTTAACAAAATATGCAATTAGGTACTTGATCTTTGAAATTGATCAATTTAGCATTTAAAGTTTGAAAGTAATCAATTTATTACCTAAAAAACTTATTTACATGCCAACAGTACTTTCGTCAAATTCTTTTAAGCATTAAATTAATCAATTTCAAAGTTTTTCAAGTATCAAATTGATCAATTTCAACGTTTAAATGCCTAATTATACGTGTTATCAAAGTTCATCTACTATTTGTGATATTATGCCTTTTCCTATTATAGTAAGCTCAATGGCAATGATAATTGAGGATGAAACACCTATCTTTCTTCGTAAAAAAAAATAATTATTACTAAATTAAAGTTTTTTCTTGGCCATCTATTAAAATAAAGTTGAAATGAAAAAAAATTACTAAAATTCATTTTAAAATCTCTTTCGAAAGTCCATATATCTATAATTTGCAAATAAATCAAGTTAATAAGACACGGTAATACGTCTGCCTTGTTAGATCATATTTGATGATCGTGATCTAAAAATTTAATGTATATCACAATTTCTTTATGTTGAGTTATCTTAAATGAATTTTGATGATAATAAAAAAATATTAAAATATATCTATTGAATTTGTTTTAAGTGTGAAAAACAAAGGTATCCATGTTTATAAACGCTTAAACCAATAGTTAATAAGACAGTCAAATAGACGTATCAATCAATTCTTGAACAGACAATTGGATAAATGTTACTTTGGTTTGCAGAATAAATGTTTAGATAGTTTTTATCGACCATTACAATACAAGTTTGATTTATTTGAAACTCTAGCTCTACTAATTAAGTGTATTTGGGTAATACACTTAATTCGTTCCACATAAGAAGAATAATAATCCATGGGGCTTTTCTTGAAGTGTGTTTCACAAGTTTCAAAGAAAGCCTTTTTTTTCCCTAAAAAAATATTCTTCAAGGTCTTATGAAGATGTTTACAAGTTGCATCCAAGTTGTTGTCTCAAGATAAATAAAGATTTGTTTTTATCTCGATGAAACAATTTCAACGAATGAAGATAAGGATAAAAGATAGGATTTATCTTGTTTGTTATCAGCTGAAGCTTATCTGCATAAAGAGAGATCTTTGAATCTCAAATTCAAGTTTATATAAGCAAGGTTGTTGAAGAATCGAATGAAGATAAATATCAAGAATATCCGAAGATAATAAGCGAAACAAGATATGATCAATAAGTTAAATATTTGAATCTTCTGATAAGTTTTTAAAATCCCACAAATATAAGGATATCAATCGTATCCGCACAACAAATAAGATGTTGGAAGATTTCATGCAATATTATGAACGTTTAGCGTCACTTTGGCGCATATGTCTACTCTATATTTCAAGATTCAAAACTGAGAATATGAAAGAAGAACAAGAACAATAACAAAAGTTTTGATTCGCACTTTGCAAAAAGTCCTCCAAACATCTGACAGACACTACAAGCATCATCTTTTTATTATTAGCTTAAACTAGAGAATTCATATTTTCCCATGCTTGCAACATCTCTCTTTTCTTTTCAAGTGACGATTATCATAGGAGTGAGGTTATAAAAGTCCTGTAATCTAGATTAGCCGAGTGGTAGGCCAAAAAGATAGGGTAAAAGCTATTGGTGTTTGTAACTTTTCTCTATTATTGGATTAGTAGAATAACCAGTGTGGAAGACTGAATCCTCAACAATAGAGCTGGAAGAGATGACTGACTCACAAAGAAGAACCTCTATAAATCATTATCTCCTTATTTATTTGCACTTTAAATTATGTCATTTTATTTGTAGCTTATCAACTGCATTCATATTGTAAAACATTTTAAGTAACAAGTCTCGTAAGTTTGAATTTGTTTGAATATTTTCAAAAAAGTTTTGACAAACGATTCACCCGCCCCCCTCCTTTCGGTTTGCCATTTCCAAACCCATACTTTAAGCCATACCAGATGTGTTGAATCAAGGATTAGCTATTATTCAGCTATAGGTTTGCAGTGATTTGACTTTCGATGGGCTTGACATCTTCACCTCAAGCTTACACCATCTTTGTCAGATCATTATTGCTCTAACCAAAGACCCAAACCTATTTGTAAAACTAACCTCCATTACCAGCTACATAATCCAAATCCAAGTCACTAAAGCCTCCTACCTAATCATAACCAAGTTCAAACCTAGGAACCACAAACCAAAACATTCTTCTTCGTCTCCACTCACACGAGCACGCAAACCCATCGCTTTTGCAAGACAGAGAATGGAGAGCTCGACTCACTTGTATGACACAACCAATTTGTTAGAGCTCTTAATCCGCTACATTTCCAGCTTGTTGGAATTTGGTTGGTAGGTCCTTTTGTTTTCTAAGGCCTCTTGTATTGCTACTATTAAACACAATATTCATACAGATTCATATTTTTTAACAATATACGTATGGTGTGTAATTTTTGCATATCTCGTGTATAAGTTACGATTTTGGAGCTATATATTGGTAATTATTTTTCAATTTTAGCTTATTTAAGTAATTATTAATAGTAAAGACCCTAAGCAGAAAATTATTTTCATAATTGATGTGAGATCTGTTAAATTAGGATTGTATAAATGTGTTTTGGTAATTTTTTAGCTTAATTAAAAAAAATCATATTTTTAGGAATAGTGAATGCTTATTTAATGCATAGATGGCAATCTAAAAATATATAGAATTTTGGGTTAATGTTGAATTTGGTACTGAAATTTGTCGAAAAATTTAATTAGGTACCCGAACTTTTAAAAGTTAAACTATTCAGGCTATTTTCGCTACCTCACTTAACTTCGTTAAGTCTATTTGCACACATGGAATTTTTGCCTAATAAGAATGTGACATGTGTAATTTCACTTAAAAGAGAGAAGGGGGGGAACCCTAAAAAAAGAGAGAAGGGAAAAAACAGAACATATGCATGGAACAAGCACCTTGTCCCTTACCTTCAGCCCCCAACCTTCCTTATTTCTCTTATCTCTCTCTACTCTCACCTCAACTTTCATCTTTTCTTTAACTTTCTTCACTAATATTGGTTTAATTCTCTAATATTTCTAACACATTGTGTTCGTTTGGTTCCTAATTCTAATACCCATTAAAGATTCTAATCCAATCACATTAAATTTAATCAAAGATTGGATCTTTTCTTGAAACATTCAGGAAAAGCTGCTATAATGGCTTCAACTAAACATTAATGGGTGTTTGAAATCAACAAACTTCTTGTGGCGGTTGATGATGACGAGCGGTAATGGTGCCCATATGAAATCAATTGACATTGCAATTCAAAGGATGTGAATGTGGCAGTAACTATGCATCTTAAACAAATATGCTAGCATTGATTTAATCCCACTACCATTTCCATTCGCCATCACCATTCAAATTTAGACTCAATAGGACAGTGTTAGCAGCTGGTCTTGAGAGTCCCTAGCAGCAAAAACCCTAGATCCATTCAACAGATCCAACGCATCAAAGGGCTTAACTCTTGAAAAGCATAGGCTACCGCAATTGAAGATCTTAACCAATCCCAATCACGATGGCTACTATTCTTATCATACCACTCTATTTCATGCAACAGATAGATGCACAACAACGACAAAGATGGTCATAGGTTTTGTTGCGACACAAAGGAGGAGGAAGAAGAAGAAGGCATTGTGATGAGATCAATGGAGAAAGGTCTAAGAGGGAAGTACGAAGACAATGGATGCTGGCGCGTGAGGTTTATGATGAAGGCATCACTGCAAAAGAGCATCTTGTTGGGGATGATCTCTCTCTCTCTCCCCCCTCTCCCCTCTCTCCCCCTCTCTCTCTCCTTATATCAATTTTTTTATTGATTGTATATATGTTAGGTCATAATTCGTCCATACGTCCACGTGTACAAACGGACCTAACAGAGTTAAGTGAGGTATCAAAAATAGCCTCGAAAAGTTTAATTAGGTATTGAAATTGAACTTTTGAAGGTTAGGTACCTAATTGAATTTTTCGGTAAAGTTCAGTACCAAAATCGATATTAACCCTAAAATTTTACTATAGTGTTATATTTTGTGCACGGAGCCTTGTTATACGACACCTTGCATTTTGATTAATTATTTTGCGATATCATCATTTATAAAGCGCAATCCTTAAAAAAAAAACATTACAAAGGCCAAGTTAAATGACATCTGACAAAACTTGGCCCTGGATGGTCACTATACATCGAATTGTGTGAAATGTCACTAAACAACTATGGTCCATGTTTCGAAAACATCGGACGACAAAGACGGAACATCATGCAATGGTACTCTCGAATTGGTTGTTGCAGTGAAAAGAATTAAAGGATGTGCCTTTTTTTTCCTTATTTACTGTAAATTTACTTTGTTAAATAAATAATATTGTGATAAATTATTATTACTGAAAAAATAGGATATAATTATAATAAGATTTTTTTGGTTAAGTTTCTTTTTAAATGAAGATATACTAAGAAAAAAAAAATCAATCCCTACATTGATTGATATTCTTTAAGTAATGGGCAGTTGTTCTTCAATATTCTTTAATAAAAATTCCTTACAGAGTTATTATTATAATCAATATTAGATAATAGAATAGTTGTTACAAGCTGTTATTTTTACATTATCCAATGACAGACTGAGGACTGATGAGCATCCAAAAAATCACATTGAGTGCGGGCGCAGCAATACTTTCAAAAACCAGGTCGACTGCTGATACATAAAGACCTCCGTATTTGCTAACAGCCACTTAAATTGCAATGATACCATTCGACTTAGAACGCACGCACCGCCCGCCCAAGCACCAGTTCATTTGATCACGCTAAAAAAGCTGAAAGCAGCTAGCTGTTTGTGTTTCAGCAACAGCTGTGCCTCTCCTTGTCGGTACCGCCTTAAAGCAACTTTGAGGGTCCTCATAGATTTGCTTAAAATGCCCTTATTATTAAGTAATTATACGTTTTATTCATGGATTACTTCAAGAGAGTTGCTTAGCATTTTCTATAATTTTTTTAGTAATTTTTCATTTTAAATGAGTTAAAAAACTTATTTTTTGAGTTGTTTAATTAAACAACTTTGACATTGATTCTTGCGTCAAGAATCTTATTATATTGATTAAATGAAGTTGATTGGCTTAGATCCTTATGTCAAGCAACTCCAATAAAGATAGTATTATAACGCTTGTGGTAATGCTGTCAATTTTATACCCTAATCGATCAATCTAGACATTAGACACGACACGACACGACACGAAACCCATTTTAATTAGTCTACTTTAATTGAGTCGATATAATTAATAATTAAATGAAACTTATTTTAACTCGTTATAAACATATTACTTTAAACCACCTAAATGGTCATTTCTTAATCAGAACCCGGGATTGTGTCCACCTAAAGGACTTGTAATATTTATAATTTGATTTTATGCTCTCTTTTTTTAACTTTCTTTAATCTCTCGTTTTCACCTCCATCTCTCTTTCCCACTCCTTCACCACCCGCTATTATGCTCTGTAATCGATTTCACTGGTTGCCATCATTTTATCTTGACTCTTTGTCAGCGGCCATCTTGACTTTTGGTACTAATAATTGCAATACTTTTAACCTAAAGTTTTCCCATATAGGTTTTTCTTACATTTTCGACCAAAAGTATAGTATAGTTGATATGCCTATATGTATGTATATAAATATGTATAATTTTACCGAAAGAATAGTACATGAGATATACCTATACATATGTATATAAATATGCATATAATTTCAAACTTTCATGACATACACACAAACTTATTTACCAGGCATATTTTATTTAGATAAAAAAATTATCAGTGTCATGAGCAGTCTTACAAATAAAAATTAAAGTGAATACATAAATTAATGTTTATCTAAGTTTGTTCTCATATATCATGGAAAAAATACATACATATATATATATATATATATTATCTTTACAAACCTTTTTATAAGTTTTATTGTAGGTTCCCACCACACTCCCACACCACCCCCCAACCCACCCCACCCCACCCAACCCAGCACCCACTCCACACGCCATCCCCACCCCCCGGCGGGCGGCATGAGCATTTAGCAAAACTAAATAATATTGGAAAGATGTTTTTCATTAGACACTTGATAATTATAGCATATTTTTCAGAAGCCTTTTTAATCGACAAATAAATTTAATTTAGGCACGAAGCATCCTTGTTAAGGAGGGCAAATTAAAACCATTTGTCGCATCTTGTCTGGATTTTTGCTTTTCCGGGAAATTAACATACCACTACAGTAGAAATATGCCACAGATCAGACAAATTCATGTATAGATATTTTGAGGAAGTACTTTTGTTATCGTGAAAGCTATCCATGCCCTAACTATATAACGGTTTCAACCTTATGAAGTGATAGTAACATACCGTAATCCATATAAAGACCAAGATCTATTATTAATAAAAGGGATGGGATCGAAACAAAAAAACCCTCCTGAATCAATAATAATAATAATAATAATAATAATGTTGCAGTTGAAAAATTTGTTAGCAGTATGTTCAAAGACCTACAACCAAAGGAAACGGTTAGTAATGCCTTGGGGGTGGTCCGACGCATATCAAAAAGATTGGATCCTTTGCCATGTGGCCCCAAGTCATATTTATAGATAATTGTCATACCGAAATGGAGTCTCACGGAACAATTTCTATGCACATGACATAACCATAAGGGAGGGAAACAATAAAAGTGGGGACCCTTTTCTTAGTACTTGACCTATAGTCAAGGTGGTGGTAGAGAACGTCCGAGGAGAGTAGTTGGACAATTAGAGAGTTCTCTTTGGAGCACCCCCATGAAGATATGGTGAGCTAGGATAGTCTAGAGTACCTCTGTGGAGATAAGGAAAATCAAGGTAGCTTATATTACCTCTATAGAGATATGAAAGATCAAAGACATGTTCTTGCTAGGAGAGGAGCTCAGACGAGGAGGATCTCGGGTTAGGCCCTTTTATGTATTGGTAGAAGAAGGCGTCTTTGGGTAGTGACCACGACCCAAGGGCCAAGAGGGTTTAAGGCACTTAATGGACTTCAAGAACCTCAATACTGGTTTATACCGTCAGGATTGGACCTATTAAGCCATACTCAAATAAAGCCTATCAACAAATAATAATAATAATAAGGAGAAAAGCCCTGTTTGGTACCTGAACTTTTAAGAAATCCAATTTCATATCCAATTGAACTTTTTGTTTAGAATAACTCATGCAACACTAGGCTAATATGTGGAAGTGGGTTTCTAAAGCAATTTTAACCTCAATTAACCTATCCATTATCTCTTATGTAATTTTGTGCTCAAATCATATAATTTGAATAATATAAACATTAGGAAAGAGAAAACAACACCTCATATATATGAAGTTTGGTCCTTCCCCTAGTTTCCATGGTCCACAATTGCCTCATTCAATAGAGGACTTCACATGTATCCATTCAATCACAAATAAATGCTCTTATGGAGCTATACCAATGATGCCTCAACAAAGAGGACTTTACAAAAATGCCTCATAACAAGAACTTCACCAATGCCTCAAAAATGAAGATTTCATCACAAAACTCAACAAACAAAAATATGAATAGTGCCTTACAACATTTTCAACTAAACTCACAAAATGACACCATTCACATTTTCACTCGACTAATGCATGATTGAGAGAGATACAGTATAATCCTTACAAAAAAAGTTCAATTGTCCTCGAATTCATAATTATAGGGCCATTAAGGATTCTAGTCATTGCCTTTAGTTCCCAAAAGTTGGCCTTGCAAAAGCTCCAATGGCTAGCTTTATTATGCTGTGTCCGGATGTCGCCTAGAAAATGCACACGTTTCATCAAGCATCCAAATGTCTCCCAATCTACCATCCGGACATTAGTCCTCTAATAGCTCAGTAATGTTTCATATTTTGATCATATCTCTCTCATTTGGACTCCGATTGAGATGATTCAAGATACTACATAAAAGTTTAAAAAGCTCTACAATTTCATGTTTTAAGTTTTAAGAAATTCCAAATGAATTATTCCTAAAACTCCGGTAAACTCCAAATTTACAAAAAATCTATACAAATGCAAACAAAACACAATATATTGCATATAAAAGCACAACACGTTGCAAACATAATTTTGTTATTAAATGCAAGTTAATCAATTCATTTGGGCAATTATGCAATGTATTTTCTTATCAAAATTAGATTGTAACCACTCTTAGTTCAACGTTTGTATCCTTAATCACTATCCCTATTAACACTATTATGCTATCCTACATGGATTAGTGCACAAATCTTTGCCTAACACGTGTACTTAAAGAGGAAAAAAGAAAGTCATCAACCCATTTGCTAAGCTCCATCATCTTCAGCAAGCCATGATGACAGCACCTCCACAACATCACCATAGCTATCAAACACCTCCACTATCTTCTTCCCTAAACTCATTGCCAGTCAAGCTATCCTTGTCTCCTCCACGTAAATCACCTCCATCCGAAATAGAAACCATACCACAATGACAACACTTTTAAGTTTTTTCCACCATACCTATAATCATTACGAGCCACAAATCCAAACTTTCAAATCGAAATACCCATGAGGTCCAAGCCAATCCCAATTACCAAACCATAATCCCTGCCGCATTGGACTACACCCACGTACTACAACCAAATCGAACAACCACTGTAACCCAGGCCCACTTCCTCGAAGAAGAGATGAAGAAGGAGACAGCCTAAGCATGTATCTAACCTGTTTGTAACCCACACTTGCCTTCCTAGAAGGCCAATGAATCCCGTTATTTTAACATGATTAGAAAAGGAAAACCCAAGCCGACGTTTATGGGTATTTGAGGCAGTATTTAAAAATGATGGAGGTAGCTGAGTTGCTAGCGCTTTTGTGTGATTAGAGTTGCTATGTTGGTGGTCATGGTTGTTTTAGTTGTTTTAGTTTGGCATTGAGTGTTGACCCTGAAGTGTAAAGTGGAAGGATCTAGAAAACAAGTTTTGTATCAAAGATAGTCTTCATCGGATTGTTCGTTAACTATTTAGAAATTGTAGTTGATTTTGCCCCTTAATCTTTAATCGTGCATCCTACATGTAAACCCCTTTTTACTTATCATGAATAGCTTCACTAATCACCCATTTAACTTTAGCATTGTACTCCACTTGTCATTAAAAATCTCTAGAAAATAGCGGCAATACCAATTTTCTTTCATCATATTTTTATATTAGCTATATGAGTCGAAGTAAGCATGCATTTCTTTTCATTTTAGGTTATTTGCCCATATAAATATATTCAAGCAGTACTTTAATATGTAAACCATTATGGTCTGCTCTACATAGCTTGCAAGTTAAGACAAGCCAATCTGCTACAAAATTAGATTGGTTTGTAAACTTGCAAAAGTTTTTCTTAATTTTTGTAGGCAAACCTGTTAAAGTTAAAAAAAAAAAGAATAAACAAACAACTATAATACTAAGTAACTATACGTGAGTATTGAATTAAAAAGAAAAAAATTAACTACACTAAAAGTGAAACATTAAAAATAAATAGAAATTCTTTTATCCTATTTTTTATCATATATGTAAAGAAGTTTTTTTATTATTTTAATTGAAAAATAACATTTTACTTTTAGCATAATTATATTATAACATTAATTAAAAAAAAGATTTAGCAAGTTAGTGAGCTGACCCATTTAACTTGCTACCCCTTGCGGAGCAGGATTAACAAAACTTTTAGCTCGCATTACCAATATGTTATGGTGGAGAGGCATAAGGTGTGTTAGCTCACTTTAGACATCATCAAAGGTTGGTTTATAACAAAGAACCAACCTAGCTCATTTGGTTTCTGAATAAAAAAATTAACTCGGCTATAGTGGGTTATAACCACAAAGTGACCCATCGACTTTTGCAATTTCATGTAATTCGTCCTCCAAAACTACCCGTCTAGGTGGGTCCAAAACTGTCTGGTATGGAACCAACTGTGGACCCACTAAATGGCGATTCCTAATGGTTTTAGTGTTTGAAATTTAAAATAAATATCGTTTGACTAAATTTGACAATGCAATTACAATGTGAAAAAGACAAGACACACTTTCCAATGCCCAATGTCATGCCCTTTGAAAATTAAAAAACCCAGAGTTATCCTTGAGATTTTAGAAGACGAAACAGGAGGGGCAGGAGAGATGAGTCAAAGGTGAATGGGAAATGACACCTAGACAAAGTTGGTAAAAAAATTATAATGATTCACAGTTGTATTTGTGTGTATGCTAAATTTTTACATATTTATATGATTGCATGCTAATTTTTTCTTTTTAAAAAATAGATGATTCGTGTTCTAATGGAGCTAGAACCAATTCATGAAAACCATCAGTTCCAAGGAATTATGAATCTACCCGACCTTCATGGGTCCGATTCTGGTTCCATCCATTTTAGAACCGAGAACAACCATTTGATTCTTGTTCTAGACTCAACTCGAACTGTGTTGACCTCTATTTCACTTAATCTATTTGCACAACTCTAACATATATATATATATATATATATATATGTAATCACATGACTAATCCCTTAATTGACCAATTAATTCTTATGTAATGTTAACAAGCACCCTACCCTAAAAAAGCCATATGCTAACCAAATGAAAAATATAGAGAAATATGGTTTTTATATAGATTTTGTATATATTTTATGAAATATAAAAGGATATAAATGTAGTTGACAACTTAACACTAGATATTACACATTAGGATAAGAATGAATTTTTGTTATTGCTAAGCTAATATTACAATCCGTATAACTTAGAAATTAAAAGTGCCACCACAAGTAAACCGATGTAGCTAATAAGACAACATAAGTGGAGTTAACTAAAGAAAAAGACACTATGTGTAAAGATGTGAAAACTAAATTTAATAAAATAAATAAATAAATAAACTTGACTTAAAATGTTTGTTTGGTTCATTCTATTTTGGTTATTTTGACGTCTCGTTTTTGTCATTTTCAAATAGATTGTTTATCAAAAAATAGATACAACATTTTTACTCATAAACAAATCAAACAGAGTAGATACAGATAAAAATAGACTCTTGAAAAAAAAAAGACTATTTGTCAAGAAATAGACATATAAAATTCAAATGCATATTAGATATGGATCGGATACAGATAAGATATAGACGAAAATCAAATAATCCAAATAAACCCATAATAGATACTATTAATTTACTCATCATGAAATAACAAAGAATTTTTTACTCTCCTTGGTATGGGAATCACCAAGCTCTTATCCTGTCCAACAATTGCGACAACTAAAAAACATCTCATTCTATTACATACAAAATTAGAGGCTTCAACTCTTTCTCACTTCTCTTAAATTTAATCTTTCATCAATTAATCTTTCCTTTAGATAATGTTTAGATTAATTGACAAATCTTCAAACCATTAGGGAATATTAATGGACCCACATCACATACTTTGAAAATGAAGTTAGAATTCAAAAATTTCTACGATTCTTTTAAACGGATTGTTTAACTTAGGATTGCAAAGGAATCAAAGTAGTTCACAAACTATTTGAGCTTAGCTTGATATTTACTTGAGTTTGATTTACAAATAGTCAAATCGAGTTCAAACATGAAATCAAGTGACTCAAGTAGATTATTAAGACAAGCTCGAACTATCTATGTTTAACTTGATTAGCTCATAAGTCTAATATAAATGTTAATTGAATTCAAACTGAGTTTAAGTATTAATATTTTTCAATTAGAATTAAAAATATATATTGTTAACGAAACAAACCTAAATGAGCTTCATCGAATTGAATTTACAATTATATAGTGTTACTTGAAGCTGAGCTCAAGTTAAGTTCAAGCTTTAAAATTTCAAGTCAAGCTCAAACTTATATTCAACACCATATTGTCTTGGTTTAATTATTTGTAGCCCTAGTCCAGTTAATAATTTGACTTTTAAAATAAATATAGTAATAGGTATATCAACTATTTTAATGATGGGACCATATAATTTTTTTATGAATTTATAGCGATGAGAGAAATTAGTTTTTCATTCGACCAATATATCATCATCATATTTAACACCCTAAAAAAGGCAATTTATAGCAAATTTTGGTCAAATACAATGCTTATTATATATATTTAATCAAACGGTCTGACTATTAAAATAAATATAATAATTAAAATATTAACTATTTTAATGATTCGATCATTGTTGGGTATGGTGTGAGTAGTTAAATAATGACAGGACCAGTCCCGTCAAAACTAATGACTAGACGATAGAATTTCCCTACCCTTCATATAGCTGTAAGGCCCACTTCTTCCATGAGTTGATGGTAATGTGTGAAAAATAAAGAAGTAAATAAATTAGAGTATTAAATATTGTGTTAACTTTTTCTTTATTCCAATGTGGCAAGTTAGACTCATTTTCTTCATTACTCAAATCTCATTTGCAAGCTCCTAACATAACCCTTATTGTTATGGAAAAAAAAAGAAAGAGATTCCAATCTTCATTTTAAAAAATCTTAACTTCTTTTTTCTCTTTCCTTTTGTCAAGAGGGGATTGAAGCGCCCACATAAATTAGTACACGATATGTGGAATGAGACCTGTCACGCCCCGAATGGTACCTTAAATGTGGCAGTCCGCCGTACACAATATTAAAGCCCAAGAATGACCACCTCAGTCATGCGAAGGCTTCCATACTATGTACAAGGCGTTTAACACATAAAGGAGACACATCGGAATGATACATTTTATGTTGATACAATTGAGTAACAATGTAAAGGAAATACAAATTTACTATACTTCATATACGAATCACTATACTTCAAAATGCAAATCATTCAACTTCGATTACATTCTTCTATAGACTTCCCTACATAAACTATTACAAGACAAATCATAAACTAGCTGATAACTTCAGACATTCGTATTCTTTGCCAAAATCCCGGAGTCATTCCCGGCTCCAATCAATTCAGTCCCTACTTTGCGTTCTTGAGATAACCTGTTCATTTAAACAACTATAGGGGTATAAGCTACACTAGCTTAGTGAGAATTCCCTTAATTCCGTACCATGACAAGCAAGTTATAATCAATCACATGCTATGCATGAACAAACACGTGAGCAAGCAATTATGCATGGGTATCCGGAACCCATACACAGAACGGATTTACGCCCTCCGTATCTTGGGTTAGGGATGGTATTGAAGTCCACACAACTACTGCTAGTCCCCAAGCCCTCGGCTCATAGCACTCGCCTCGGCTAGGCTCGCACATGGAATGCATCCCCGATGCACCTTAGTTTCCTATGAATGAGCTCTGATCCCGTGTCTCATTATCCAAACGAGTCCTCGGACCATACCGATCGACCTGCGTAGGAGTAGCGCGCTACCAAATGCAATATGTCCGATGCGATGCATGATCAATTTACTTTTTTCTTAGGTCAAAATATTTATACATTCTTTAGAGTGACCAGGCAATATCATACACATAACAAAATAATATGAACGGTGCAGTTATCCAATCAAATCGTGGTTTCGATATGCTTTAGTATTCTTTGGCATACATTCATCACAGTCTCAACATATATCCCATCCCCATTCATATCGATTTTTATCTTGTTCCTATAATTCTAATGCGACTAACTACAAGCACAAACAAGGTAACAAAATAAGGAGAAGACTCACTCGGCCATTGGATCACTGGTCTTCTAGTAATAATAATTCGATGGTAGGGAATCGTCGATCTCGGGATCTCCTAGAAAGTAAGAAATACTCTAATAAGTATTTCATCACTTAACTAATCCAAACTATCTCATTTAAACTATCAAATTCGCAATTTGCGTCCTAAGCGGGCATTCCAACTTAAAACGGCCATAACTTAGTCATTCTAACTCGGAATCTCGCAAATTATATATCGATTTCTATCTACTTTGAAAGATCTATCTAATTCTAATATTATTTTCAAGTTTTGAAAACTTTGAAGCTTCGAAAAGTTCGGATCAGATTAGGGCAGCAACAATTTCAATTTCCGAAAATTAGTTTTGTAAATGTTTGTAATGTTCTTACTATATGAATTAGCTATACATGCAATATGAATGATTTCCTAACATGAATGACATGAGATGAGCTTAATGTATGCATGGTCTTGATGATTTTTGGTAAAAGAAAATTTTGGAACTCTTTATTTTGCAAGACTTCAACTATAACTACTTTTTGAAAAATCTAGTTTTCCAACTTTGATTATTTTCATTTGTTTTGGATTTATTACTTAAGAAAATATAATTATTTTTGTTAAAATTGAGTCTTCATTATATATATTACTTATGACCTTTATTCCTATATAAAAATTTCCATTTTACACTTTGTAAATATGTTTTCCAATGATTTACTCAAAAATCCGAATTTTAGAAAATCACTTTTTGCATGATTCATTTGGGGAAAACTTGTTTAAAGCATTAAAATTTAAGCTTTTACTATATCAATTACCTAAGAACTTCATTTAACACATAAAACTTGCAATTTGAGCTCAAATACTAAGTGATTACTTATGCATCATCTCAAATTACGAATTTGACAATTGATCACTAACTCAAAATTTTTCATTTTAATTCCATCACTTGTTTAACACCTTACTCATGCCTAAACTCATTTTAACTCATAAAAATCATTGCTTAATGATATCTATTACCTATATACTTCATTTTTCACATAAAACATGAGTTTTGGAGTTGATACATGGGTTTTAAAAATTGGTCTTGGTTGAGATCCGAATTTACGAAATTCGTTTTTGGTTATATCTTTTGATAAAATCTATCTAAGCTCATGAAAATCCATTCCTTACATATCCTATCCTAAGAGCTTTTCATTTCTTAAATAAAAACTTCATTTTTGAGTTGGAAAACATGTTTTTAAAATAGGCCTTGGCCAAAATCCGAAAATAGAATTTTTATTTTGAAAATAACTTTTGGAAATCACTTTTGATTCTTGTAAAAAGAAGTCTTGATGATATACATATATTAAGCCTTCATTTTCTTAAGTAAAAATTACATTTTGACACTTGGAAAGTGGTTTTTAAATGGGGTTCTTGCCAAAATACGAATTTCACAATTTTGTTTGAGTTCAAAACTAAGATCTATACTTAATATGAACATAAACATAAAACAAATGCATGGTAGTAAGATATAAACTCATAGATCTAAACTTTACTTATCAAAATCATTCATTTATGTTGTCTATACCCTAAGCCCTTCATTTTAAATGAAAAATACACATTTTGAAGTTGAAAAACCACTTTTCTAAACATGGTTCCATTTTCATCCGAATTTTCAAAATTGATTTTTGTTCCAAATAAGATAGATCTTGAGTTTCCTACAATCTTCCTACCATCATCATGCTACCACAAGTTGCTCATGAACATAAAATAAAGATCCAATGCATTTATGAACTCAAAACACTAGATCTAGTCTTTTGAACTAGTTTTTAATGCATGAATCACTAAGATGAACATATGGATGATAGATCTATGCATAAATCATAAAAATAACAAATATAACAACTTAAATAACAAGATCCATGGCATAAACGAAAATCAAAGCTACAAAAATTTAGATCTACAAAATATGAACTTTAAACAAGAAAATAATTAAAATACAAGATAATAAAAGTAGAGAAAAGGAGTGTTTCATTATTGGCATCATCATCCTAAGCTTTTAAGCTTATGGAATGTCATTTGATGCATGAAACCTTCATTACACTTTACCTATATCACCTATGGAGTTTTGGAAAGAAGATTTGCTTGGAAATTTTTAAGAAATGGGTGTAGAAGCTAATGGAAGGTGTGGGGGCAGCTTGTTTTTCCTAGAAGAACAAGAGAAAATGAAGAAGAAAGAGAGGAAAAATGAGAGAGAAAGACTAAAGAAGAAAAGAGGGAAAGTGAGTAAATGAAGGAGAGAGAGAAAATGAGTGTATTAATTGAGTAAAAGAGAGAAAAAAATAAAACAAGGGCAGCCAAAGGGAGAGGGGGCTGCTGCACGTGAAAAGAGAGGGAAGAGAGAGAGTTTGATGAAATTTGACTTGAATTTGAATTGTGTAATAAATGTGTAATGTAACTTTCTTAAGAAGGAGTGGAAAAATAATTAATTTGGTCAAAATGGAGTAAATGAAGGACAATGGCAGCCATCAAGGAGTCAAAAATCTGCCATGAATATATATAATGAAGCGTAAGAAGATTGAAGTGAAAAGGAAGTGATATGTGTAAGGTGTACTTGAAGGTATGGGTTGTAAAATTACTTTTTTAATAAAATAAAACAAAATGAAATAAAATTAGAAAAATTATTCCAAATATTTGTAGCAGATTTTTCATAATTAAAATTAAATAATTATTTGAATTATTTTAGTATTTTAATAATTATATTACCGGTATGATCAAAATACGCGAATATGGGCTATAAATAATATTTTTATAACCCGAAAAATTCTAAAAAATTATTTTATGAAAATATAAATATTTTTCAATTATTTTTTAATTATTAAATTAATTTATTTTATTTTTAGTATCGGGTCTTAAACAGAATCTAATCCCGTAAAGACCCGAAACGAACTAAATTTTAGAAAAACAAAATTTTCTATAACATATAAAATATTTATCTAAAAATATAAGGCTTTATAAGAATAATAAAATTTTGTAATGAAATAAAAATGAATAGTGTAAAATACTAATCAATTACCGGTAATAATGGAAATATGATAAAAAGATTATAACTGAAACTTTTATAACCCGAAAAATTATATAACTGATATATTTAGAAATCTTATAAAATTACGAGTCTAACGGTACTATTGGTATATTTTTGATATCTCGAGCCCCAGGACACACTTTTCGAAGTCTGTATCCGAACGGGTTCGAAATAGGTCAAAAATTTACCAATCTGATATTTTTAAACAAACTCATATTACTATGAGCTATTCTACATATTTAAACTACATCTCGGCCTCTAGGGCTAGGGGCGCTAGATTGCCGGACTTACACTATTGTATTCCGGTTAGGGTTTCCGAGTGATTTTTCGGTTTAGGCCTTTGCCAATTTAGAAACTGATATTTATGTTTATATAACATATTTAATTTGAGAAATTTATTTTAAATTTTATTTTTGTAAGTATTTAATATCTTTTAACGTTTTCGGAATTCTTGAATTGGTTTCATTTTCGAAAGTTAATCGTTATTTACTTTTTAATAATTTGATTTTGGGGTTCTTTATTACCCATTTTATAAGTCGGGGTTACGTATAGAGTTTGTCGTACGTAGTGGTTTTGGAATTGAAGTATGTTGAGTTCTTATTTTATTTTTAAGGATTCTTATTTTTCTCAAGCTTTGGAAATCTCTGGATTCGCTCGTGTTTTTGGACTAGTTGAAATTCGGTTTTAATTTGGAGTGATTTTTAGGGTTTATTTTGAAGTTCATCTTGAAATTATTTATTGAAATTTTCTAGGGCTTACAAGACCCCAATAACATCCTATTTCATAACATCTCTTAGAAAAAAATAAGAAATTGTTCTTAAATATTAAAACCTAACTCCTATTCCAACACTCTATTTGCAAGAAAATTTGCACTTTTATTGCCTTCTTAGTAGGTATGCTGAACATGAATGCTCTAGCTTCTATTCAACAACTCACGGATGGGATTGATCATATTCTAGTATATCATAAGACCACAAACATAATCATTTAATAGATTAACAATAACCTTGTTATCTAACTCAAAAATTATATTTTTAAAATCTAGATTCCAAGCTAGACAAAGACCATAAGTTCCCTACATCTTTGCACACAGAGAATTACATGCTCCTAAATTGGCCATGAACTCACTTCGCCAGTTGCCATAACAATCTCTAATTAGGCCCCTATAGCAGCAAAATTATCACTAAATTTAATAGAGTCACTTATGTTCACTTTAATCTAGTTCCTAGGAGGAGCATTCCACCAAATTAGACATTCTTCTTTCTACTTCCTCACATTATTCATATAATGTTGATTTTCCTCTTGGGCCTATTGAAATTGTCTAACCTTAGCTAGAAGCTAGTGATGCAAAGAAGCATATAAATATAATCTTAAGCAAAAGTCTCAATATTTTTCCAATTCTGGAGAAGACATAAGGCGGTAGCAAAGACAGTTGATTAACATACCCCATCTTAAACCTTGTCACTAAACATATTAGAGGAGAATCAGTGATCAAAGGGAGTCTCCAAAAATTGCTCCAATTTGCTAGCTCCAATTATCTTGCACCATATAAGCATAATTCAGTGACACTTTTTGGAAACATGATCCATATGCTCTACCCAGACATTGTTTATCTAAAATTGCATGCCTTTTATGCCTTTCATGCCTTTCATCATGAGTTGGTAAAGCTTGATACAAAATCACCACAAGAAAGTTCACATTCTTTCAGGGGCCCCATTTCCAAGCAAGGCTCCATTATAATCCTTCAATCCTATAAATTGTCACATATCATCTTATAACAGAGGGTAAAGAAAACATATTAAACATTGTCAAACACATTGTATTGTCAAGCACCATATAATTATATCTCTCTCAACTTGAAAATGAGGAGGGATAGTAGCAACAGTTTTGCTAATGATACCCGGCAATAAGTGTTTCTAAAAAACATATAATAATCCTCAAAGGCTAAAACAAACCTATCTAATGTGATGGGTAACTCATCTTCTGCGCTTGCGCATGAACTATATCTACCATTATGAGAGTAAAATCACTACTAACCCATTTATTTATCCAACATCTAATCCCTCTTCCATTACCAATTGACCATTGCAAACCTTGGATGCCATAATCCCATAATTTAGCAAGGTTCCTCTAAAGATGTGACGCTTGGCCTACAATAATCCAATCTAGAAGCTATTATATTTTTATATGCTTAATTTTTCCATATTTCGAAATAAATGCCATTTTCATGATATTGGTTAAGTTTTACTAGTTTAGTGGATTTCTTCTTTGTACAAGTGTCATCGATGTTGTGATTATTCCAATATACGATCTTGTATTATATTATTACGATTGTTTATTTTCAGGCTTTGAATTAATCTTCAAGAAGAAATTTGAGAACTAGTTAATTAATCTATAATATGTTTTATTTGGTTGAGTAAATTACAATTGGAAGACTAAACACTTTTGTTAGAAATAATACACAAGGAATACTTGGGGGGAGGGGGGGTAAATTAAGTATTATAATTTTTTCTGTTTTATTAAACTAGATTGACTAATAAGATAAGAGTTGATTAAAACAAACAAATACAGCGGAATAAACTAATTAAAATTGATTAATAAATAAGCAGAGATAAGAAAGATCAAAGAGAGAGAAAGAGAAGCAATACAAGGATATAACATGGAGTTCGGCACACTGCTTACTCTCCACGGTGCAAATGTCTCAAAGAGGACTTTCACCACTATATTGATTATTCCAAAATCAATACACCTCTTAGATGAGGAATTACAACAATACCTATCACAATAGGACTTTTACAATTATCTTTCACAAAGGACTTCCACTTGATAAATCAAGTGTTGTGCTAGTAACACATGACCAGACTTCAAATGCCTTCCACTGAGGACTTCGCTCATTGCCTCACACGAGGACTTTTCTTAATGCCTCCCACTGAGGACTTTTAACTTTGCCTCTATGATGACTTCTTTTACAAATGCCTGCTTTGAGGACTTTTTACAAACAACTCTTATATGAGCAGCTTTACAAGTTGAAAAGCTCTTAAGGAAATATACAAATTTCTTTTACAAAGAAACGCTCTTGCTTGAGCAGATTTATAACAGAAAATACTTTAGGAATTTTATAAATTCCTTTTACAAACTGTGCTCCTTAAACAAGCAAATAAATAACTTTTTTAAATCTTAAGTAGAGCTTAAAAACTCTCGTTTAGAGTGTATCACCAATTTTGAAACAGAGCATTAATTGTTCTCTTGAAAAAAATTTCAAATTAACAAAAACGAGAACAAAAAGACAAGTAAAAAAAACTTTACAGAACGTTGTTTTCGTTTTTACTGTGCGTTCAAAAATTCTAATATATCATTCTTTTTCAAAGAAAGGAGAAAAGTTATATTTATAACTCTTGATGAAAATTTGCCCCGTTATCAAAAAGTTTCTGATAGCCCATACTTATGTTTAATGAACTTAACGTTTTAAAAATTTATAAAAGTCAAAAGCAGAGAAAGAGCATTAAATGTGTCTGACATATGCATTAAATGCATTCCAATAACTCTTTTATTTCTAAAGTTGATGGTAGAATTTCTGAAGTCGAAGTCTGAGGTCGAGACCTAATCTTCAGCCATTGACTTCATAAATTTTGCCCAATGCCAAATTTATGAAGTTGAGGGCAAATTTATGAAGTCGAGATTTGAGGTCGAGGCCTAAACTTCAACCATCGACTTTATAAATTTTATCTAAAGGCAAACTTTCTAAAGTCGATGGCAAAATTATGAAGTGGAGGCCTGAGGTCGAGGCCTAAACTTCAGCCCATTGACTTTATAAATTTTGCCCAAAACTCCAGCCATTGACTTCAAGATTTCGCCTAAAACTTTAGCCATTGACTTCATAGTTTAACCCAAAACTTCAATACTTGGCTTCATAGTTTTGGCCAAAACTCAGTCTTTTGTCTTTATCTGATGAATAGTGCCTCAACCTTTCTTCTACTAGGCTCGAAAGTTTTGTCTTGATTTTTCTTCAACTTTTTGCTCTGTTAAAACTTAAACAATAGCAGAACAAATACAAATCATATATATATAAATATTTTAAGTATTTGAATAATTAAGGATATTTAAATAATTAATTGTGTAATAATTATTCTCATCAAAATCATTCGTAAACATAAAGTTTAACAATCTCCCCCTTTTTTATGAGAATAAATATGCACAATCAATTCTAGAATAATTTTTAATTGTACAAATACTTCTCCCTCTTTCTCATCAAAAAGAAAAAAATAAAGAAAAGAAGAACACAGACTTTGTTAAAAAGATATATTAACAAAATCAATTTTCTCCCCCTATCAAAAGCACTTTTCCAAAAAATTTCTCCCCTTTTTTAAAACAAACTTTGCTTCTTTTTTCTTATGAAAAATCAAAACAGAGAAAAAGAAATTTTCTTAAAAACAACCTTTGTTTTATTAAATTTTTTTAAAGAAAAATTAAAACAAAGCATAGAAGAATATAAACAAATTCATAACAATAGAAAATTATAGAAGGCAAACATTGGCATACAAGCACAAAACAGAAACATGTATGCAAGTGTAGGCTCTAGTCTAAAGTTTGCAATATTTATCAGCTAAGAGGCTTAAGATTAGATTTTCAAGGAAGTTCCTGGTTCAAAAATATTTTAGCACTCATAATCTTTAACATGTCCAATTCTCCTCTTAAAGTGTAAAACCGTTCTTCACTCAAGGGCTTAGTAAAAATATAGTAAGTTGATGGTTTGTATCAACAAATTACAAGCAAATGTCTTTGTTTAGAACATGATCATGAATGAAATTATGTATAATCTCAATATGCTTGGTTCTTGAGTATTGAATGGGATTTTTAGTCAAATTTATAGCACTTGTATTATCATACCGAATTAGTACACTTTCAAATTTTAAACTACAGTCTAATAAAGTTTGTTTCATCCATAAAATTTGTGCACAACAACTGCCAGCAGCTATATATTTAGCTTCTGTAGTTAATAATGCAATAAAATTTTGCTTCTGTGAATGCCAAGATATTACAGAATTACCAAGAAAATGGCATATGCCACTTATGCTTTTCCGATCTACTTTGCTACTAGTAAAGTCAGCATCAGAGTACCCAACAAGTTCAAAAGAAGTATGTTTGGGATACTATAAGCCAATTTCAATAATGCCCACAAGGTAGTTAAAGATTCGTTTGACTGCACCCAAGTGAGATTCTTTTGGACAAGATTGAAATCGTGCACATACACATACTGAAAACATGATATCAAGTCTAGAAGCTGTTAAATATAACTACCTACCCACCATGCACCTATACATCTTTTCACAAACATTTTTACCTTTTTCATCTTTGTCTAGTTTTACACTAATGCTCATAGGTGTAGGTTTAGACTTACAACTATCCATTTTAAACCTTTTTAACAAATCTTTAGTGTATTTAGATTGATTAATAAAGGTTCCAGATTTTGATTGCTTAATTTGCAGCCCAAGAAAATAAGTGAGTTCTCCCATCATACTCATTTCAAATTCTTTTTGTATGGACTCAAAAAAAAAAAACTTTTATAAGTAAAGAATTAGTAGCACCAAACACAATGTCATCTACATAAATCTGTACGATTAATGTATCAGAATTGTGATTTTTGATAAAAAGAGTTGTATCAATTTTTCCTCTTGAAAATCCATTATTTATCAAAAAGCTACTAAGTCTTTTATACCAAGCTCCTAGGACCTGCTTGAACCATAAAGAGCTTTGTTCAATTTAAAAACATGATTGGGAAATTCATTATTTTCAAAACCTGGTGGTTACTTGACATAGATCTTTTCTTTTATGAAACCATTTAGAAAAGTACTTTTGACATGCATTTGATAAAGAATAAAATCTTTGTGAGTAGCATACGCCAAAAGCATTCTTATAGATTCCAGTCTTGCAACCGGGGCAAAAGTCTCATCAAAATCTATCCCCTCTTCTTGTGTATAGCCTTTAGCAACTAACCTAGCTTCATTCCTAATTACTATTCCAGATTCATCCATTTTATTTCTAAAAATCCATTTTGTTCCTATGACAGTTTTATTTTCAGGTCTTGCAACAAGATTCCAAATCTTACTTCCAATGAACTGATTTAGTTTTTCTTGCATGGCTTGAATCAAAACTCATCTTCTAAAGCTTCTTCCAAGGTTTTAGGTTCATGTTTTGATAGAAAAACTAGATTGATTGTGTTTCTAAGAGATGATCTAGTTTGTACCCTATTTGAAGTTTCACCTATTATTAAGTCTTTTGGATGTGAACTAGCATATTTCCATTCCTTAGGTAGATTACTAACATGCTCATGCACATCATCAACAGTAGCAGATTTTTCAATAGCAAAACAATACCTGAATTTTCAACATCAGAACATGAAAGATAATTTATTCTATCACAAACATCATCAACATCAATATTAATATTTATAGGAGTCAAACAATCAAAAAAAACAACATGTATGGATTCTTCTACAACAGAATTTCTTTATTAAATGCCCTATATGCTTTACTAGATGAAGAATATCCTAAAAAGATTCTTATATCAGATTTAGTATCAAATTTTTCTAGAAATTCTTTTCCATTTATTAAGATATAACACTTTGTGCCAAATGGATGAAAATAAGAAATGTTTGGTCTTTTTCCTTTCCATATCTCATAGGAGTTTTTTTTTACGAATGGTCTAATAAAAATTATGTTTGAAATATAGCAAGCGGTATTGACAGCTTCAGCCTAAAAATATTTTGGCAAATTATTTTCACACAACATGGTTATAGCCATTTGTATTAAAGTTTTATTCTTTCTTTCGGCTACACCATTCTGTTGTGGGATTCTAGGTGCTGAAAAAGTGTGTTCAATACCATATTTTTCACAAAAATTATTCATTTCAAGATTTTCAAACTCTCCCCCATGATCACTTCTTATTGAAGCTATATTAAGACCTTTTTCATTTTTTACTTTCTTGTAAAATCTGAAAAAGACATCATAGGTTTCATCTTTAAAGGCAAGAAAGAAAATTCATGAAAATCTAGAGAAGTCATCAACAATAACCAAAATGTATCTTTTTCCTCCTAAACTCAAAGTTTGAGTAAGACCAAAAAGATTCGTATGTAACAATTGCAATGGCTTAGAAGTGGAAACTGCATCCTTAGTCTTAAAAGAAGTCTTAGTTTGCTTTCCTTGTTGACATGCTTGACAAATCTTGTAATTTTGAAATTTTAAACTTGGTAAACCTTTGACAATATTTTTCTTTGCAAGTCTTGAAATTAATTTCATGTTAGCATGTCCCAATTTTCTATGCCATAACCAACTATTGTCGTTTAGAATATAGACATATTTGACTTTTGATTTAAAATCATCTAAATTAATTTTGTAAATATTTTTATGTCTATATCCTTCAAAGCATACTTGGTTATTATCAATTCTTTCTATAGTACATCTTTTGGCATAAATGTTACTTTAAAACCATTATCACAAAGTTGACTTATACTAAGCAGATTATGCTTTAGATTATCTACCAACAACACATCATTAATAACAAGATTTTATTAAGGATAATGCTACTTTACCAAAACAGTCGATTTTCTACATCACCAAAGGTAAAACTCCATTGATCCATCAAATCCAGCTTTGAAAATTTGGACAACTCCAGTCATGTACCTAGAGTATCCTGTCCAAGTACCGTTTGTTACTGCTACTTGAGGATCCTGCAAAGCAAGTTATTATTTTTTGGTACCCATTTCTGTTTGGGTCCTCTTGGGTTAGAAACAGATTAAAACTTCTTTCTTAGCCACCCAAACATACTTGCTTTTATGACCTGAAGCAAAGACTTCTTTATTGCACACTTATGTGCAATATGGCCAGACTTGCTACAATAATTACAAGTGCCATAAGTGGCTTTTACAAACCGAGTCTTATGAGACTTATAATCATGTGTCTATCATAGCCAATTCCATATTTTATAATCAGATTTCTACTCACCAAGGAGAGTATTTAAGTTTTTCTCTCTTGTGTGGATTTAGCTATGACAGCTTTCGAATCATCTAAGCTAGATCATATTTATATTTTTGTTCTTAGCTCATCTAGCTCTTTCAGAAGTTCATTGTTATTGATGTTGTTACTAGTAGATGCAGGTTTATCATCATCTTCTATAGTTTTAATTTCTAAATCTAAAAGATTATTTTCAATTTTTATTTATCATTCTGTTTAACCAGAATTTTATTTTCTATTTTTAGTTTCTTATTTTATTTCTAATTTCATTAATTTTCAGATTTATGCTACTAAAATTTTCATGCAAGTTGTCTCTTTCAAACCTAGGGTTATATTATTTCATCTTTTCCTTCATTTTCAGTTTTAAGCTCTTTAATATCATCTCAAAACTCTTCTAATCTATCTAAAGTATTTTGCATCAGATTTTTAAGTTGTTTAATATCTTCTTCGGATTTTTTAAGCTTTTTACAAACTTTTTTATATATGTCAAGCAATTCATCATTAGAGCGGGAAGATGAAGGATTATTTACCTCATCATGGATCGCCATGAAACATAACTGTTCTTCATCAGAACCTGATGACTCTCCATCACTCCAAGTAGCAATGAGTGCTTCCCTCTTGGATATTTTTTGTGTTTTCTTGAGAAGATGACAATTTGGTTGGATGTGTCCTGGTTTCTGGCAGTTATAGAACATAACATCCTTCCTTTCCTTTCTAAACTTTAAGGAGCTGCCCTTTATAAATTTGTTGAAATTCTTTGCAAACAACACAACATCCTCATTTATCTCCTTCTTATTAGAATCATTATTTTGCCTTCAGAGCAATAGCCTTCTTTTGGGATTCTTCACTTTGATTCTTGATGAGCTCATGAGTCTTGAGTGCACCAAGAAGCTCTTCTTTTGTCAGTGTGCTAAATCCCTGGCTTTCTCTATTACTGTCTATTTTGTTCCCATTCCCTAGCAATGAACTAAGCAATTTTGAATTTATTTCAACATTAAAAGCTCTTGCCCAAAACACTCAAAGGATTAATGATATTAATGAATTTATCATTCATTTGATCAATTGTTTCACCAGGCAGGATCTTAAAACTTTCAAATTGACCAAGCAACAAGCTATTTTAGTGTCTTTGATCCTTGAAGTTCCTTCATAAGTTACTTCAAGTTCATCCAGATTTCTTAGCAAACAAGTACAAATTCTATTGAAATCACTTTTCATTCAATCCATAATGAAATAATATTCATGGCAGCTTCATTATAATCCAGTTTTTTCCAATCATCTTCTGAATATTGATCTTCATTTTCATTTTTAATTGTAAAATCCTTTTTCAACTACTCTCATATTAATTTATGTTGAGCTTTCAAAAATATTCATTCTAACACTTCCAATAAGGGTAATTACCCTCACTAAGAAGCGATGGCCTATTTAGTAAGCCCTCCAAGAATCCTAGTGTATTAGAAGCCATGAACTTTCTCTTTGCGTTTAAGCAATCAACCACAAGAGATCAGGCTCTGATACCAATTGTTAGAAATAATACATAAAGAATACTTAAAAGTGAATTAAGTTATTACAATTTTTCTGTTTTATCAAACAGATCAACTAAGATAAAAACGAGTTAATTAAAACAAACAAATAGCGGAATAAACTAATTAAAACTGATTAATAAATAAGCAGAGATAAGGAAGCTCAAAGATAGAGAAAGGGAAGCAACACATATAAAGTAGTTCGGCCTACTGCCTACTCTCCACGGTGCAAATACTCAAATGGACTTTTACCACTATATTGATTATTCCAAAATTTCACCTCTATACGAGGAATTACAACAATGCCTAATCACAATAGGACTTTACAATTGCCTTTTTACAAAGGACTTCCACATGATAAATCAAGTGTTGTGCTGGTAACACACGACCAGACTTCAAATACCTCCCACTCAAGGACTTCCTCAATACCTCATAAGATGACTTTTCTC